>JADDOH010011398.1:0-112225 GCA_016648135.1 Agrypnia vestita | reverse complement strand
TTCATGCATAAAACTCCTGCCAGAGAACCATAAATGTTAAATTACAAAGTTACCTCGGTACATAGAAAAGTTATTCAGGTCCAGATTCATTATTCACGGCAAGTATCCGAAGCCGCGGGCTTTGACAGTTAGTTTCAGTAATTTGATTTGAGGGTACAGTCAAGTGCTAACCGATGTATCTTGACCCCCGGAAAATGGTTGACAAAGCGCTCAGATATTCCGCTGAAGTCTTCAAGTTCCCGTCTCGTGATACTCACAGGTAAGCGAAAAGCGGTGTCGTTTATGGCGATACTTTCATCTGTTGTCAGTTTAGAATTGTCTAAAAGTAATGAGATGGGTTGGTCTCTAAACCAAGTGAAAGTCATTATTTTGATATTTCTAAAATCCTTTCAGAAAGCGATTAATTTTCGTGAAAATTTACGCTGTATGCTAAATTCACCATGTTGTATTTTAGTTTTAAGTCTAACAGATATATGAGTAGTTGAATATCAAAACCTACTGAAATGTCGGTAGATGTAAGTAATTTGACAGATCGCGGGGTTTGCATGAGTGCATTTTTCTGTCTTTTAATTGGTCGTTACAAAATATCCTCATTCAGTCGATAACTGATCATAGTTGATATCGTCATCAATAGCCAATGAATGGTATTAATGATGTTGATATTCTAGGCTCAGCCGAGAGATAAAAGGGGTGTCAACAGAATGACACATGTCAGAATTCCATGTTGTTATTACGTTGCTTCAGACAAATAAAGGGAGTAATTCTTAAATTTTTTTTTTTCAATCATACCCGTAAAACCAGAATAACACATACCTAACGTCAAGGAGTTTTTTTGGCATATCAAAGAAAACTCTTTTATATCTTGTTTATAACATGGATAAGATGGAATTAAGGATAAGTAATTAAAAATAAAACATTCAAATAACAAAACGTTTATGACATTTGTATTTTTCGTGAGTTATTTCGACATTTATAATAGACTTACGTATATTTTGAAATAAGACAATGGATTGAGGTTGCTTTTGAAATTTAACCCGCCATTGGTGACATCAATTTGGCTTACATCATTGGTGACCCCAGTCTCACGCACCGGGATTTACAATGGAAGATTTTTCAAAATATATATATATATATATTTTTTTTTAATTGTATGTTCTTTGATAATAAAACAAAAATATTTCATTAATCACAGCACGTTTATTATATTTTTAATTATTAAAAAACAATTTTACTTAAAACATTAAAATTTATTAACTTTTGAAAACTTTTTTTAAATATCAGAAAGCAAAACAAAAATCAATATTTTTTTAATTAGTTCAGTATTTTCAATTTTTGGACACTAGGAAATTACATAAAATAAACAAAAATAGCAGCCTTCCAAAAAAAAATTAATAAAAATTTGATCTGAAAAATGACTATTCTTCAGTCAAACAGCTTCTGCAAGAAAGCACTACATGTTCAAGACACAAATATTTTTTGCACTTGTAACAAGTGTATTTGGTCTTTCTATTTTTTTTTCATACACACTCATAGCACCGGCCATTTCTTGATGGACCAACTATCCCAGGTAGGTACCTACCTACCTCATCTATCTTCCAAATTTCTGACAGTCTTTGTCTCATTGACCGTGGCAAGTTCAACTGCATCTGTCGTTCTCTTATGTGAGGTTCAATAAATTTGATAGCCACATTCTTAATCAAGTGTACCTTGTACCTTGTACGTTTGATATAAATATCTCTTCAATCGCATGCTTTTTATCGATGTTATGCAGATCGTCGTAGACCACCACTCTAAGCAGTCCCTCCTTTGGCTCCACAACCATCAGCCCCATCGTTCCAAGTCTCGATTTAGCAGCCTTTACCTCCTCCAGACCTGCCTTAGTTGATGCCTCTAGGAGAATATCAACATTTCATACCCTTTCGCACCCCCACTGTTTGAAATCCGTCCTCTGCTGGATTTAGAACTTCTATAATTGCAGACTTTGTTCCATCAGCTGATTTACCCTCAGACTCTTTCGAATAAATGATGACCGCAGGTGGTGGTGTTCCAACCACACGTTTTTCACCATTAATTCTAACGGATGCCGAACTGGTTGCGGCTTCCACGTAACTCGGTCTAACCTGTTGGTCTAGCTGTTCTATATCTTTGCATATTCCTGGACCTGTTCTTGCGCGTGTCCCTCCAGCCGCTAACTCCTGAATCATAGTCTCCTATTCCTCCATGTTGTTGTTCATTGAGTCCTTGTCTCTTCTATTTTCCTTAAGTGCTCCCTTGAGTCTAGCATTCTCAGATATTTATTCGCAAATTATAGCCATAATGTCCATATGGAAATCTGTCAGACGCGCCCTTTGAACCTCGTTTAAGCGGGCCTTATCCTATATGATACCTTCCAGAACGCTTACAATTTCTCTGGCCTTATTAAAGGATGTTGAGAACCCCTCACATACTGGCGAGTCCTAGGCAAAAGGAATCGGCGCCATAGGTGTATATTCTTCTCTTTCCCGCTTCTCCTTTTGTCCTTTTCAAGTGTTTTCGTAGTTGGCGAGATATCCGGGTAGTATACCGAGCGTTCTCCCTATCCTCAAACGGCAGAGTCCAAAATCGTCATAACCAATTTCAATTTTTCTGGAGTCAACCCGTCACTAGATCTTGGATAATACATGTTGGATTTTCCGAGTTTTCCAGCGTTTTCCCAAAATTTTCTGATATAAAAATTCCAAATCAGTGTTTATTTTCAAGATTCTACAAATAATAACAAAGTTATAAATTACGAAGTCTCTAAGAAGTATACACTATAACTAGGAGTGTTTTCCTCACGTTTTCCGACCTGGGTAATACGTTTTCACACTTAAAAACTATACGAAATTACTATACAATAAATATCTTACATAGATACAAACTTAAACTAGGAACAAGACACATTTTCCCTAGGTTTTCCGACCTATGAAATACAGTCCAAAGGTTAAAAATCAAATAAGTCTTCAAATAACGAGTTGTTTCTCGGATCCCGAATTTTATTGGATGTTTCCTAGCTTTTCCGACTTTTAGGGAATCGACCCAAAGTCGGAAAATTAGCTCCGGAAAAACCCCTCTTGTCCACTAACCAATGCACTGTCACTGGATAAATATAATCTTATACCTAAACCTATCACTATGAAAAAGTCAAAATACCTAATTGTCACAAATTGTCAAAATACCTAAACCTAATATGCTGTTTCAAAAAAAATAAACTGTTTTAACTGTTAGACACAACGTATCACGGCACACGTTCACTCGCGACGAAGGTCAGAAATAAACTGAATTAAAAATAATTATGAAACAAACGAGCGCGGAGAGACACCAGTGAACATGTCCAGTGGAGCCGGCTTCTTTGCCGGATATGTAAACAACGTATATGGAAAGAGCGAATTGGTTAGTTAGTTAGTTATTAGCATTTAAATAGCCAATTTTAAAAAAATCATTTTCATCGGTTTTGAGTAACATTGATGGATCGCATTACTTACATAAAAATTCCGTAATTGCCGTGACTTACTTCAAATAACGAATAAATTTATTTTTAAGTAGAAAAAACCTAGTTCCAGCTATTTTGTTTCAATCGAAAATTTTATTTGTCTTATTAATTTTATTACATTATTTTTTTCATGTGAAATGCCGACGCTTTCAAATATACATTCTTATAGGTGATTTTCACCTGCATCCTTATTTTATTGTTTCTAAATATACATTATTCCTTCGTCCTATTTGTTTTAAGTTCAGCAGGAACTTCGATGCTCGTTGTTTAGTCATTCTCTTCACATGATCCAGCCATCAAAGTCTTCCCATTTTTCTAAATGTGGAGCCACTTAGCTCCTCAAACAAAGCAAAATCTCATTGTTATAGCGTCTGGGCTAAATTCCACTATCTAAAACCCATCCAAAAATGTGCCAAAAAAAATAAATATCTTGTTATCTATATTTGATAAAATACATAAAATAATATAAAAATATTTAGGCATTTCAGAACCTCTAAATGGCGTATTAATTTGTATAAATTGGTACCACATTATAATTTGTGTTTTGAAAAAGTATCTTAGATTTTTGTTTTAATTATTTACCTAGACTAAAACGTAGACTTGGTAAACATCTGGTACTGACACATGGCGGGGAACAGTAACGCAAGGTGACATTGTCATACGTACAGTATTGATAGTGTCGTAGATTCTGAGAGGTATAAAAAAATGGCTTTACATTTTGTCTGTACTTTGACACAAAGATTTCAAAACCACTGTATTCAAACTGTATTTCAGATTAATTAGAGTGAGATTACATTTTATTTAAATTAAAATTTCAGCTGCCATCTCTAATTTGTAAGATTTCCAATTTTTCTATTTATTCTCTGTATTTTTGTGATTTGTGCATTCACCTCAAATTTTGTGTACAACCTATTATTCCAATCAGTTCATATTTGATAGTTTGACTGATAAGTCAGTCCATTTTATATCGTTCGACCTGCAGGAAGTATAAAATCGACCGCCACCTCTGGAAAAATATCCATCGTCACCATTGGTTGAAAGTTTCGTTCCATCAGCCCGGAGCACCGTAACTTGTCTTCGTTCAATCCTCGTTTCATCACTGGAGGAAAAATTTTTGAAAATATGGATGGTTAGAAGAATGTAAAAATTTTAGAAGAAGAAAAAAAAATGACAACTTTACACTAATTGTTAAGTAGATTAATTAATATTCCATTATCCGTTGATACTTTTAATATAATTAAAAATTATTAAACAGATCGCGTTTAATAATGGTTATGATAAAAAATTAATTGATATTATGTTAAATAAAAAGTACAAGATTTTTTTTTTTAATTTTTTGTTTACCCTTCAATATTTGATTCTCATAAACATTGGAGGAAAACTATATTTATAAATAATGAAATTTCTATTTCAATAGTTAAAAATATCTCAAATTAAATTCAACCAGCTTTTTATACTAATAAAACAAAAATGCATATTAAATAATAAGGTTAAGGATAATTTAAAAAAAAACGGATGTTTATAAATTGATTTGTAATGATTGTGAAAAATTTTATATAGGAAGAACGTGTAGAAATTTTGAAGTTAGAGTTAAAGAACACATAACGTTTTTAAATAGCAATAATTATTCTGAATTTTCTAACCAACTTTTGGCTAAACATAATTCTTTTGATATGAATAAGTGTTTACAAATTTTACATACAAATTACACAGAATCACAGTTTGATAAATCATAAATTTTGTAAATAAGAAAAAGTGTCAACAGTAAATTGAATATTATAAATAACCAGGTCCTTTTAACAAACAGTTACCTTTTAAATTTATTTTCATGTTAATTAGGTACATTATTATTATTCATTTTCCATATGTAACTTTTTATCATTTTGATTACCTATACTTCGATTTTTAAATTTAATTTTGTAAGTATACATTTGTATCCTGACGAAGAGGCCATGGGCTCTGAAACATGTCGAATTTTTTTTTTTTAAAAAGTGGTGTAACAAAACTATACAAATTTCTAGGAAGAAAATATTTACAGCCTTCTTTCCGAATAGATTGATTTTTGAGATTACGCAAAATCTCTTGCATGGATAAAACATTTTTAAAACCAGATTCCAAGAATGGTTAGGATGTGACAGCTTACTTTATATTGAATGGAGCATCACTTCTGTCCAGAGGTGAGCAGACTCTACTGCGAAGGAGGCTATATAACGTAAGTTCTGCGATAAAAAATTACATGAAGCCTCCTGATTTTTTTAAACGTAGCTGCTTCAATTATTATAAAAAAAATGTGACGGCGTGTACACGGTAAAGAAAACAAATTATAATATAAAGCCTTTTGATACTTTTCCAATTGAGCCGAGCTCTTAACAAAATTCTTCGATGTAATGTTTTTTTACTTTTGTCCCTCGTATAGGCCTGAGTTGGATGTGACTGTGATAAATAAAATAAATTTGACTTTGAAGGGCGAGAGTACTTTAGAAAAAACATAATAACATATTTAGTACATAAATATGTTATAAGGTGAGTTGTAAGTGTTTAATTTTATTTTTATTTAATCTAAAATGGTAATAAAATGATAATAAATGATCTTCATTTATTATCATTTTATCAGCTGTCCAAAAGAAGACTGAACATCACGATTGTAGGTCCGCAACTGGCTAAAAGTACTATCCTGGACCCACAATTTCTGGTGCACTTTAGGCATACTTGTTGTGTACACATTAAAATACAATTTAAAACATTTTATGATAATTATGAGAATATGAGTAGCTTGTTGGTCTTGTGGTTAGGACACTGGCCACGTAATCCCAAGGTTGCGGGTTCGAACCTCACTCCAGACTAGCAAGTTAGTCCTATTTACATAGCACAAGCGTTTAGCTAAGTTTGAAAATAGTAAGAATATTGATTGACACGTATTCCGTGTTCACATCTCTATTTAAAAAAAAAAAATGTAATTTTTTCTTTTAGAAATTAACAACTACAGAAACACAGCAGCGTTCTTAAGAAAAATTAAATTAAAATTTATGTTATTAATATTAGGTCCTTACATATGAAATTGGCGTTTAGTATGGGAGGAACATAAAGCCGATTTTTTTTTATTATAATATATTTATTTAAACAAAGTATGTACCATTGCTATCTATGCACTTTTGCCATCTCATAGGTAGTTCATCGATCCCTTTACTAAAAAAACAATTCGGACGGGAATCAATAAAATCTTTGAAGGCGGTTTGGACTGCCCCATCGGAGTTGAATTTTTTCCTTTGCAAGAAGTTATCCAAATTTCGAAAAAAATGGTAATCTGTTGGGGCAAGGTCCGGAGAGTACGGTGGATGTCTGAGACATTCCAATTGAAGCTCCTCTAATTTGGTAGCCGTCTGTTGTGCAGTGTGTGGTCTAGCGTTATCATGAAGCAGCAGTGGCCTAGAGCGATTAACCAGCCTCGGTTGTTTAGCAGCTAGCTTTTCCATCATGGTTTGCAGTTGCTGACAATAGACATCTGCCGTAATCGTCTGGCCAGATTTAAGAAAGCTGTAGTGAACGACACCAGCACTAGTCCACCAAACGCTCACAAGTAACTTTTTTGGAGTCAATTTTCGCTTGGGGCATGGTTTGGCGGGTTCGGCAGGGTTCAGCCATTGCGATGAGCACTTCCGATTATCGTACAGGATCCACTTTTCATCACAGGTAATGATTCGATTTAAAATCCCTTCATTATTGTGCCGGTTGAGTAATGCAACGCAGCAGTCAACGCGCGTTTGTTGATTTGCTTCACTCAATTCGTGAGGTACCCACCTTTCAAGCTTTTTCACCTGACCAAGTTGCTTCAAGTGGATTAAAACAGTTTTATCACTAACACCGCAGCCTGCAGCTAACTCGGATGTGGTTTTCGATGGATCCGCTTCCACAATAGCCTTCAATTCTTCATTATCAACTTTGGTCTCCGGCCGTCCACGGGGCTTGTTCTGCAGGTCGAAATTTCCAGAAGGAAAACGTTGGAACCAAAAACGCACTGTGTTTTCTTTTGCGGCACCGTCGCCATACACATCATTAATCCTTCGAGCCGTTTCTGCAGCACTGGTGCCACGGTGGAACTCGTACTCGTAAATAACGCGATATTTCAAGTTTTTCATTTTATAAACTGAGTGACGCAAAGAAAAAAACAATTGAGGAAAAAACAAATGAATTATAATTTTCAAAACACAAATACATGAGTAAATAGCTGTATAAATTTGGATTTGGAATTCCTAACCAAAGAGAAGATATTTGAGATCAAATTTGCCAGTACGGCAAAACGTCAATTTCATATGTAAGGACCTAATATGTTGATCTGTTCTTATCCAAAGGTGATACCCAATCTAGGTTGAGATGTACCCGTCTCTTTTTAAAAATCTAGTTTGAGACATAGATTACAAATTTAGATATTAACATGTATCCAGTATAAAAAACAAACAAGTAATCTCCTAAATTCAGTTGGGTTAATATTAAAAATCAAAGTAAATGAAAATGAGTTAAATACAATACAAATATAGTCATGAAAAAGATTGATGTTGATGATTGAAAAAATACTTTTTGGGCGATAATACCAATTTTTTTACCAAGATTGTATTAGGTATTACATTTTTTTTGTAATTTATAACTGGATTATATCATAAGTTTAAACTTTATTGCATGTTGTTTAAGAGTAAGGGCTCAAAATAACTTAAACTCCTTTGCCCATATGTAGTGTATATTTTTGTGATTTATAAATTTGTTTTTTTAATATAATCTTCATCCATGATCGTAATCTTTATAACTTCCTGCCCTCTTGACTATTCTCTATCCTTTCCAGCATTCTACAGTTCATAACGCTGATACCAGAGAAGTGATTTAAACCTTCTACCTGTTCTGTGCGATGACGAACGGAATCGCCACCACCGCACGCGGGTCGGGAATTAGAAAAGAAATTTCTTCCTTCCCAATCTCCTCCGATAATGATTGATACTCTGACACCCGAGATACACTAAGCTAAGACTAACTATAATCCACAGTTGACAAATTGTACTTACAGCTTTTTCCTGATACGTCGAGTGCCGATTCAATCTCCACTTCTCTTGGCTTCATCGAATCCGGAACAGATCAATTTGTCTCTTCCGAAGGGCTTATGTGAACTCATTCAGATTCGAATCTCACACAAAAAAAGGAATGTCCATTATCAAAGAAAAAGACACCGGCACATGTTTTTAACTGCCACTGGGCGGATTTTTTAAAAGTTTTAATCCTGGCTAGCGGTTGGCTTAGAATACATCGGGTGCCAGATTCGACCAATCAAAATTCATTTCGCGGCCGCCGCGTGGCGGTCACAAAACATGGTCGGTCCAATGAGCGGAAATCTTCATCTTCCTCTTCAAACTTACGGCTTACCACAATAAGCTTTCCCAGGTAATTTTTTTCATCTGGTAAGATGTCAAAAAAATTACAAAATTCGTCTCAGACAAGAGGTGCATTTTAAGTTCGTGAAATATGTAGACATTTGTGCGTTTCGCTGTCCACGGTATACGCAACATGCGTCTCCAACACCACATCTCAGACACCTATCTCTCTTTGTATAAGATATACAATTACCGCACAAGTATTAAAGCTCATGAGTTCCAAGGTCAACAAAGCTAAAATACGGTAGACGAATTTTCAAAATGATTAAACATAATTTTTTATAATTTGTTTGCGGTATCAGCCAATATTTCCACTATAGTAAATTAATATTGACATTTAACACTTATCTTGACATTTCTCATAGAAACTTTACGCGTAGACAAATATGCAAGACCCGTCGATTTTGTTTTGGAATAATAATCACCTTTGTGACAATATTGTTATCCAGAGAATAGAGGGGGTAACAATACTAAAAATAAACAATAAATAAATATAAACCTACCGCCCAAGTAGGTATACATGGTTACTTGGAAAACATTAATAACCTCGCAGGACTACATTTTTTGATTATGAGTCAAAAATGCTCATGCAGCCATGACCTTAAAAATCAATATAGAGTTATGCAATATCAAAGTTTTAAATTTTTAACAATATTTTTGACTTATTTTTTACAAAAAGTGGAACTATAATCATGGTAACTTATATGGATAACGAAAAATTAATTTGTTTCAATACAAGTTAAATAAAATGATTAAAACCCCGCAGAAAATTCCAATTGGAATGTTTTTCAAAACATAATAATAATGTTTTTCAAATAGCCCTATTTATTGCGTGGGTTCCACGGTCATACAACAAACTTAAATAATTTATTTACCGCAATAGTTTTTGTACTTTGACGTACGATAGTCAATATTCGCTTCTCAGTTGAACAAATGACACTCGAATCTCTTGCGCTGACGGGCTCTGTATTGCATGTGCTGCTCACTAATTGGAGAGAAATGGCAGAAGAATAATACCATTGTTCATCGGATCGGTTTCTATCGACAGCCATATAATAGCCAATTAATGATTGTTTTTTCATCCCTCTTTAAAACACTGCGCATTCAACACATTTTTCAAATTTACTTATTTTAAACCTTTTCGTGATATATAGGAATTTCACCGCCCTGGCAGGGTAATATTGAGGAAAAAATTGAATGAAATTTTTTTACAAAGCGAGATTAATTTTAAAATTTTTTATTGGCACTAGTTAAGAATTAAACTATTATACACACTATTATACAAACTATTATACGGCACTAGTTAAGAATTAAAGAATTAAATTAATATTATATTTATTTAACTAAGATAAATTAAAGAAGTCTACAGAGACGAATATGAGAAACTTTTATGGAAGTCTTTTATACGATGGCCCAGGGCTCACAACCTGTGTGAGCTGACTGAAGTAATCACTCCACACAATGCAACGTTTCCTAATTCTATCGTGAGAACACCCACACACTATCAAATTTTTGAAAGTTGTATAGGTACATGTTTCACATTTAAACTATATGTGAAACATATACCGGGGCTGATGGGCACTGCAATGGGATCCGAAACGTAGGCCAGAGAGGTCACATACACACGGCAGAATATCCCAGAAAACTATACACAGAATAATACTGAACAGTCGTTTTTACAAGACTTGTATTGTTATTATTTTATTGGGACAATTATTTGTATGAATTTTTATTACTGAGTTATTGGGTATATATAAGTATATAGATATATTTTTCACGTACTTTCTGAGTTCTATAACCTCTCTTTAAGAAGTATTTAAATATACCTTACCGTTAAAGCAGGGTTCACGAAAAACTCAATGCTCGACCATTTTTCGTGAACTTTAGTTGTAAAATATATCATCACAAAAAGCTCTTTTATTTAAACGAGATAAGATATTATTTTTTTCCACCTTGAAAGTTCATTCTAAATATTGTTGAAAGAGTTTTTGAAATTGGATGAGTAGTTTTGGAAATAATTGACTACATCCAAACTTACAAACTTTATTCTTCAAACGAGGCAAAATTATTTTGTGGTGACATTATTAATATAATTAATAGGAATAAACTTTCTTTTCTCCACTTTTTTATTGAAAATATCAACATGTTTCAGAGCCCATGGCCTCTTCGTCAGGAGGCAATTGTATATATACCTACTGACAAAATTAAATTAAAAAATCGAAGTATGGACAATTAAAATATTATAAATTTATATATGGAAAATTAATAATAATAAAGTACCTGCTTATCATGAATATAAATTTAAAAAATAACTATTTGTAAAAAGGACCTGGTTATTTATAATATTCAATTTACTGTTGACACTTTTTCTTATTTCCAAAATTTATAATTTATCAAACTGAGATTCTGTATAATTTGTATGTAAAATTTGTAAACCCTTATTAATATAAAAAGAATGATCCATAATCCACGATCCATGGAGAAAATAAAGTTTATTTCTATTAATTATATTACAAACTTTACTTATTTATATATTAGTACCTATAGATGTGCTTCAAGTTGCTTTCAGTATCCATGATTTCATTTCATATAAAAATACAGGGAACATATATATAGAGTTGATGTAATTCTTATTTATAAATTTAAGTTTATGTCACGGCTGCATTATACCTTTTTCATCCAGAAGAATGCTGCTCTGGCTTGCGCCAAACAACATTTAATTTGTTCAAAAGGGACCCAGCTTTCATCAAATTGCATCACAAGTAAGGTATTTTGTGTACAGATATGCACCATCATCTGTTTCGCTTTGTTTGCTAATAATCGTGTACTTTGTTTTGTTTTCAAGACCATATTCTTAACAAACATTAACCACTCGTGTCAGTAACACTTGTATTTCGAATTGTCTTCTTTCATCAAATGGGTTAATTTCATTGAAATCACGTACAGCGGGATTTCTAAAACGATTGTTGCATCAACCCCTTCTGCGTTTAGCCCTGTCTTCCCCTACATCAATAAGTTGGCTCATAACAAAATATATTTTTATTTAAATCCATATATATATATATATATATATATATAAACCCGTGTTTCCCTATCCGACAAGTTTTCTTCACAACCAGATACTACCACCCCCTGGTGGTTATGGTGGTGAATAGCCCTTGGTGTCCCATTGAAAATGTGCGATTTTGGTGGGGGTGGCTGAGCATGGGTGGGAGTGGGTGACGAAAATGTGCATTCTAGCACATTTTTTTGTTATGGGAAGGCCGCAAATGCTTCAGATTGTTTCAAAATAGGCGCGCTGAGTGAGTCAAGAAGGTTCCGGAAAAACCTGCTCTAGAAATTTCTGGAAGGAGAAGGTTCTAGAAAATTCCCGAAAGTTCTATAAGGTTCTAAACTGAGTGGCGGAATATGTCGGTGTGTCTAGAAGGTTCCTGTACATTCGAATTTCTTGAAAGTTCTGGAAGGAGAATGTTCTAGAAGGTTCGCGAAAGTTCTATGACGATCCAAACAGTGTTCTAAAAATCTACGCGTGCGAAGCCGCGCGGGCACAGCTATTTTTATACTAACGAGTTAACTCCAGCAAACGAGGTTAAATAAATAATAACTGTTCCATATATAACTGGTTAAGATAACGGTTTTGCTTGCTTTATTACTTTAATAGTTTCTACTATAAGATTAAGTTCATTATGTATCCACCTTTGGAGACTTTTTTTAATTATACGCTTCACTAAGCCAAGAGGCCCAATTACATATGCGAAACACATCATAATACACCCAGGCTTGAATAAATCACGCAGATTAATCGTGACCTCACCGGGAATTTAACCCGGAACCCACTGTCCACTGTGCTACGAGGGCCGCCATTAAGTATGCAAGACCTGAAAGGCTATATAATACATTCCAGTTCTCGATTTATTACATAATATAATAAGTTTCAAGATATACAGTTCTCGATTTATTAAATAATATAATAAGTTTCAAGATATACATACCCTCGTCATTTAATTTCCAAAATTTCTTGATTTATCAAATAATATAATGAGTTTCAAGATATACAGTTCTCGATTTATTAAAAAATATAATAAGTTTCAAGATATACATACCCACATCATTTAATTTCCAAAAACTTTATCAGAATATACAGAACACGTTTAAATGTGTATATAAGAAAACTGTATGTCAAACACAGTACAAAATAAATTTCCATAATGACTAAAAAAAAATAGAAAAATTGAAAGCATTTCGGCCCAAATGTATATTCAAAAAATAATCCTCGATTTGCATCTCACTGAAAATTATTTATAAAAGGGTATGCGATGGGTCTCTCATAATATAAACATAAAACCACTCTTTTATCCAAAAAAGCTTAGCGAATACATTTAGGTAGGTATGCGATATATTTTCTCATTTTTAGCACCCTATTCTGAAAATTTTCAGAGGCGTTGTGCCAAAATACCTTGCCTTCAAAATAACTTCAAGAAATTTTAAAATTAAATAAAAACCTTTTAAAAAAGAAAACTAATGTGGTGATGCATCTATATTACCATTGCACAAAATACGTATTGATTAATGTGAATTTTTCAATTGCCAGCATTAAAAATTAATCAAATTGTTTTTTTTAAGGAACAAGGTGTACAGATTATTTAAAAATATATTTAGATATTATTTCACTTTTAGGTTAGTATATAAAGGATATATCAATCTCCGCGGCAACGAATCATCTATATTATGATTCCTTCAAAAACGCAGTATACACTGCGTGGTTTCGCCATTACCAGTTTCTAAAAATAACCTAATCGCATGAAAAGCAACAGGCTATAGGCGATAGCTAATTGCAGACACTAATAGCCACGCAGTGGCCAGTCCAGTCGATAGTCAATTGTAGACACCAATGGCTGCACAGCGGCCAGTATAGCCGCCTTCAGGACCTCGCAGCAAGTATTAATTAGTGTGTCAAAAAGCGTAGGACGTAGTCATTATAATGAACTACACGCGTATCTACTTCCCTTTTAGTAAAACTTTTCTGATTTACATAATATATTTTCATTCATTGAAATTAAATATAAAAATTAAATTCAAGATTATATTGATGAACATCATCATAATTATCATCTTCAGCAACTATTGGAGCAGTTCCGAATGTATGCATGTATGAAGCCTTTCCATGATTTTTCCATTCTCTTTAGTTTTCCTACAATCTTTGGCAGGTTTTGTCTTATTATTAAGACTTGGGCCTTTTTGTTCTTATTGAAAACGATTTAATAATAGTTTATGTATATCGGTCATTTCTAAAATATGGCACAACTATTGCTATTTATATATTTAAATAATTAAAAGTATAAGGCAACCTTCACCTTGACCTGGCCTTTATTTTACGTGATTTTTTTGTATACACTATTTTTATATATTAACGTCTATTTTACGTATATTTTACGTCTCTCTTTCACGGTCATGGTGATTTGGTTCGGGTTGTATTTGAGCTGGATTTATTCTATGTATACACTAAATTATCAATAGACTGAGGTTATTTGTAGTTAAGTTTAAAAATGGTAATTACGTTAAAGCAGTGTAAACAATATTAAAAAAGTGAAAACATATTTTCAAGAAGCCGTACGAAAATCAAATTAAAATAAGGAATACTTAAAACTAACCGAAAGTCTAGGAGATCTGTAAAATGAGTTTAAATTAATATAAAATTTTGGTGGTAAGCAAGGAACTATTGTTTATATTAATATAAATTTAAAAAAAGAAAAAATTAATAAAGCATCAGAAAAATCTGTATATCGAAAAAATATGTTTTCAATTGGGAGTAAAATCCTAGAACTATTGCTAGAATATTACAATACACTAGCTTTATCCCGTCAAAAATGACGGTACTTTTACATGCCGGTTCCTAAAAAATATTAAAAGTATTAACTTCTTTAAGCCGACACCTAAGAAATAGACATAACGATTTTTCTAAGCCCTGGTGATTAGGAGGGACATAAATGGTACGCATCTTTGCTAAGTCCTAAACGTACTGTATTTTTGACGGGTAATGCAAGCTCGGCGATAGCATCATCGCCATCGTTGCCGCCTTCGGATTTGCTGGCCCGGGGTTCAAACCCCATCTCCGGCTGTTTAATTTATATTTTTTAGCCATGCATTCGAAGAAATTACGGAAGTTACACGAAGTTACGGGGACAGACAGACACACAGATGGACGGACGCACAGATGGACAGATAACGATATTAGTTTATTTGATATGTCACCGTGTTAACCTTTTAATATTATGAAAAAATTGACACGAATATATGTATATGTGTGCAAATGATACTACTACTGAAAACATTTTAAAATTAGCTATCAACTTTATACCATTGCAATGAATCCCTTAAACCCTAAAAATCCCTTCTTTAAAAAATTTATTAAATAGAAAAAATGGACAGAAAAAATTCTATCTATCGACAAATTACAGCTTCATAATACAATTAGTTTTTATACATTCAATTTATTAAAAATTAAATTTATTTAGAATGTTTTGAGTACTTATATTTAAAAAAATTTAAATCACGATACTGCATATAATATCAAGGGAATATCATTAATCAAGATATGTTATAGATATCACATAGAGACGAGGTTATTTTTATATGGTAAACTAGGTATGGAAGTCTATTTTTGGGTGTTTTTTTATAGGATTTTTGACCTATCGTATGGCCTGCTTAAGTGATCACTTAACACAATGTAACATTCACAAAATAACCCATGATAGACTACCACATATATCAAATTTTCGGAAGTTGTATATATGAAGTTATATATTGCTAGTCAATATGGAACAAGGTATGCAATATTTATTAGAATTATGATTCTTGTGTGTTGAGGGATAACCACTTACAATCATATAGTTATTTTAATCTAATTAAATAACAATGAGAATATATCAAAATCTTAATTGATAATACAATATATAGAATAAGCAGTCAAGTAAATAATAATGTAGAATAAGCAGTCAAAAGAGACAAAACTCAATTACAAAAGTCAATTATACAATAAATGAGAACACATTCGGATTCACTGGGTGAATATACACACAAGACGCTACCGCAAAACATTTGCCATCTTGCATGGAATTGGTGAACGTTATATTATGTAAAATGATCACTTAAGTCAGCCGTACGATAGATCGTCAGCCCTTTAAAAAGATCCGAAAATAAACTTCCACACCTACGTCCCCATTTTAATAAAAGCTACGTCTCTATGACACATAATATACCATAAGAAATAACATTTACATTTGGTTTATAGACGGTCACCGAGGTGTTAAAATAAAGCTCCTTAAACATGAATTAAAATATAGTTTAATGGATTAAAATAGAGTTTGTGAAACCAGTAGGAATTGATTAAATAAATATAAAAAATGTGTTGTCATTTTTTACTACATTTTTGGATACGCCAATGCTTACTGATGAAATGGATGCGACTAAATTATGCAGACAAGTTGCAACTAAAAGTACGGCTAGCCAGAGGAGAGGGGACTAAATGACCGTCCGCAAGGAAACCACGAGTAAATAGTACCAGCTGATGCAAAAATTGACTGCCTCTATAGCAATCTCTATAGCACTCCCGCGAGATTTGTTGTAGAGAAAGTCAACGCATATTCGTGTCGTCCTTTCTCCGCACTTGGAGATCGTTTTATAATTATACAATGTTGAAAACCTTTTCAACATATGCTCTTTAAAAAAGTGGTTTTAAAAAAAAAATGTTTCCGTTTTAAAAATAATAATTATAGTATCACAAATTTATTATTGAATACATTTATAAAAATCGAGATAAACGTATAAAAACAACTCTTTAAAAGGGATTACATAAATGGATCATCATGTACAGTATATAATGTTTAAATTACTGTTTTTTTTACTTAAAAAACATACAAACCGATCATAATTTTAGTGTGGGTGATCTATTTGTCTATTATATCTTTTAAATGGCTATCAAATATTGACGACGAAATATCAACCAAATCACACCAATCAAATCTACAGCAAGAATTATTCAATTCGTACAGAATTTGAAATATCGTCTATTATAACTTCCACAATGGTCCGATGTTCGTGTCCACAGATTTATTCCTCTCCCGAGACATCGTGTTGCTGGTGTTATGTTGTATAAGTTATCGCTGGAACACAGCGGCAACTCTGTGGTACAAGTCTCTTGGAAGTCTGGATCCTTAATCAAAGAATGGCATCAACTGCAGAGCAGTTACAATAATCATGTTGGTCTTGTGGTTAGGACACTCGCCTCGCGGGTTCGAATCTCAGCCCAGACTAGCAAGTTAGTCCTATTTTCATAGCACAAGCGTTTAGCTTAGTTTGAAAATAGTAAGAATATTGATGTGACACGTATTCCGTGTTCGCATCTCTATTTATTTAAAAAAAAAAAATTATTAAATTTCAATCAATAACGTATTTTCTATGTGTTGGATTTAATGTTTTTCACTATTTATTATAATTTTTAATTTTTTTAGTGTGAAATAATCTGTACAATCTTTACACTTAGCGTTTTACATTGGAAAAACCGGTCGAAATTTCAATGTAAGAGTTAAAGAACATTTAAGATGTCTGAATAATTATGTTTTTTCTGAATTTGCAAATCATTTATTAGAAAATGATCACGGTTTTGATAAATATGAAGGCCATTCTATTTTACACATAAATAATTTTGGTCTGAAATAGAATAATTTAGAATCATTAGAAATTAGTAAAGCATGTAATAGTAAACAAAATATTATTAATAATCAATTGAATTTGACTACTAGCCCAATTCTAAAATTTTTTCCAATAATTGCGAGTAATCAAGAACTTCAGTAATAATATTTTTTTTAAATAATTTTTCAAATAATTTGGAAAAACAAGGAACAAAATACATTTCATTAGAATTTATTGATATTTTATAAAGCACTCTGATGATGGAATGGTAATTTCTGAAATATGTTGGTGAATAAAAAGTCACATAAACGTAGATATATACAAATAAAATAATCAATATTTTTTTTAAATATCAATCTACAATGTTGCAATTCAATTTTTACCCAAAAAGTTACTGGACATAAACTTACCTATAATTTATTTTAACTTGTTTATTAAATAAAATACACAGATATATTAAAATATTATTTATTATACCAGGCCGTAACATAAAGTAAATCAAGTTTGAAGATCATTGGCAGACTCCATTTCTTGCGCTTTTGCGGGTTATCGACTGATGTGACGCCTATCGTCAGTGTCAGCATATACACAGTGGTTAAGAAATTATGTAAAATTTGTCACATAAAAATATCAAATATATACAGTGGTTGGGAAATTATGTGAAATTTGCACATAAAAATCTCAAATAAGTAACCAAAGATTTTTATTTCTAACAAAATATTCATCTTCTGATTATCTTCTTCTTCTTTTTACTCAGCCTTCATCTCCCCACTGCAGGATATAGGCCACTTTCATTGCATTTGAAACGGGATTTGCATTAAAACACCACGCTTGCCAGACGGTTTGTTCACTTCTGTGTATGTACGAACACAATGATTGGATTTTTTTCACAGAGGAATAATTATTAATTATGATATATAATAGGAGTCTCACAGAGACGAAGCAAATTGTATGGGAAAAATGGATGGGGCTTTTTGGGGCTCATTACCTATACAAGCTGGGTATTATTTAATATATAGTGTAACGTTCACCAACTCCACCGTAAGAATATCTACACAAAATCAAATATTTTAAAGTTCTGTATATGTCCTGACTCAGTTTCTTTCATATAATCTAATGGACTGTGCTAGAGACATTGAATTAATTGGTGAAAGTTACATTATGTTTAGTGATTAATTAAGCCAGCTCAAACAGGTGATAAGCCTTGGGCCATTCCATAAAGACTTTCATACAAAAAGTACCGTCTTTGTGAGATTTCTACAATTTAATTGATTTTTATTATTATTTACCGTACGTTATAAATTTATCTTCGAAATAATGATATAAATATCGTCTGGCTGAAGATAATGGTGATATCGGTGACAACAAACTTGGGATTTCTTTATATAATATATTATGCAGAAAAGTTTAGATCAGTTGTGAAGCGAACTAAAAGAAACCGTTGATGTTGAGGCATTGTAATTGGTCGTTAACTCTGATGTTTTACTCAAATTTGTTTTATTTGTTTTTCCGGTGCAGAATGCAGAACAATCCTTTCAACCAAGTTTATGAACAAAAAAGTTGTTGAATTTCTCTTTGTCTTTGCCCTGCTTCCTATTATCAAATATAAAAATAAGACTATAAAATATTATAAGCATATATATAGACGTCTCTTGTGTAGCATAAATGGGGAATCCAATCCAAGCCCAGTTCACAATCCCGAGACAAGACATTATAACCAGATTAGGAATTAGTAAAATTGATTAATTTATGGATATCAAAATGAGATCAAGACTAAATGTTGCTAGGGACACTTAAAACTTAATTATAGCCTTAATTTGTTACAGATATTGTTACGAAGAGAATTATGTACATATTTTTTGTGCCTAAATTTATACGCCTCGTCATTTTTTATGCCGATTGGAAGCATTAGTGATGGACATTGTTACAAAGTGATTTATATATTTTCAATACTTAAATGAGGTAAAGTACGCTTTAAAAGTGTAATCTGTAATGCTTTAAAAGCATACTTTAACCGTTAAATCATTAAACATTTACTCTGTATTTGGGTCTTAGGTTTGATTTTCACTAAACCGAAATAGTAAGAAAATCTAAATATTTTATTCTTCTTCTTCTTATGGTGCCATCTTCTATCCAAGGTCGGGGATCATTCTGGTGACTTACGATTTTATTAACCGCCGCACGGAACAATACAATCGAGTTGCACTTATACGAGCCCCTCAAATTAGTCCTCCTATTCCTACGCTTCTTTTATCGCTTATTTTACCATGGATGATGATGATGGTTTAGATTGCATTTCTGTCCTCTCGATAATATATCCGAGATAAACTTTCTTCTTATTTAATAAGTATTACTTATTTAGAAAACGGAATGAGAACAGAAATAAGATAGAAAATTACGGACGGACATTCGAAATTATTATTTTTGGGGATTTATGAATCTTTCGTTATTATTTATTCAAGCAATTTTTTTTGTTAATTTTTCTGTGGAATACATAATTCGATAATGAATGGATAAAAGTACATTTTTATATCCTAGATTTATTAAAAAAATAATCTTAAATACTGAAAAACATCACTTTTTGTGACTCGATAACTGCATATTTCTACGTGATAAAAATGACAGAAGATAAGACTTGTTTTATGTTGCTGCCGTTAAACGGATATAAGGAAATTGTGTATGTATGAGAAATATTGTATTTATTCATTAGCATAATATTACAAAGAATATCGACAAATTATGATATTGTAGATGTCTCATAGAGACGAAATTATATTTTTTTAAGGAAAAGTAGGTATGGAAGTTTTTGAGTGTTCGTAAAGCTTGCGACCTATCGTACGGCTGGCTTAAGTGATCACTTTACATAATATAACGTTCACCATTTCCACCTATAAAAGAGTACCACATCTATCAAATTTTTGGAAGTTGTATATGCATTTAAATTTCACAACCCAATTCACATGTGTAATGTAATTTATCATTTATCGCCACCGGCGTCCAAAGCTTTTGATTCCCTTAATTAAATACAGATGTCACTAATGAGATATATATTTTTAATTTGATCGGAATTTTTTAAAGCATTATTCTTTATATGTGTCATGAGATTCTTCCGAATTATTAACATTACATAAGAATACGCCTTATGTATTATTTCAATTTTTAACTTATTTTAAAACATGAAACATCATAATGTATCTTGATTAAGAATGTTCCCTGGAATAAAATCCAGTACTGTGTTCTTGAAAAATTTCAACAAACTCAAAATATTCTGAATCGATAAATTATAAAAAATTTAAAAATCTTTTTCCACAACAGAAAATTGATTTATAGATTACTTATACACTGAATTTAAAAAAAAAGCTTTCACAACATGCAAAAAAAAAACATTTTTAGCCATTTTACTAGAAAATAGGGAATCAAGCTGTAAAAAGTAGTGATGCACTCTATTTTCGGGAATTCCCCAAACATTGTATGAATGGATTTGTTGAGTTCCCAAGTTGTCAATTATTACTTGTTTCACATCATAACATGAGTTCCTTCATCTAGTTTCGTTGGGTTATTTTAATAAGGCTGGGTGCTCATTTCATGTAGTTTTTATTTTGTAATATGTATTGCTGGTTCCATTTTATTTCTGTTGTGTGTAAAAGTGTTAATTATTATAAAATAATTTCAAATTAATCTAATAACATGACCACCCGTAAGCGTGAAAAAAGTGATATTTATTTTCGACCACTGCGAATGTATAAAATGGATAAAAGAAAAGTGGTGCTTTTTGAATAATAATATGCCGGTGGTAAATTGTAATTATTAAATCTCTTAGTAAAAAAAACAGTCGTTATTATTTATTACTTTATTGAATTATTCGTATTCGAATTCGTATTCACCGAATAGGCTTGATAATCGTATTCGTATTCGTGAAAGTAGTATTCGTTGCATTACTAGTAAAAAGTGTTTGCCACTGAGAATTCTATCTCTAATAATATGGATACAGCAAGACTGAAAGGTGATCGGAGACTTGAAATTAACAGAAAAATATATGGTGTATCTGGGGTTTATAGCGTGGACAAGTCAGGCATGTAAAAAATGTTAGCGTTATAAGTATATAACCACTACCTAACGCAGATTTTTAGTCAACCGGTTTCGAGATGTACCCATCTCTTCGTTAACTTATGACAACTGATTTGTAAAATTACTGTGAAATTTGTAAAATTAATGTGTAATATTTAAGATATGCCACGGCAGATGATAAATAATTTTAAGAGTTTTGAAATTGTTGGTGAAAACTTCCCTTTAAAACGGCATTTTTTAAATTATTATCTTTCGCAACACGGCATTGTGTGGCTGTGCTCCATTTAGTGGCGGTATTTAAATAGATAAGGTCCTTTTTACAACCTGCGAGGCATTCCCTCAAAAGTTTAACTTTGTAAACTTTTTAAGTTTATTTTCTCCGAGTTCGCGAATAGTCGTTTGTGCGGGGCATTTGCCACATCCCGCTCGAAATGTTTTCCCTGAAAATGTGCCATTTTAGCCATATTTTTTCGGCGCGTAATGCTTAAGGTAAACTGATAAATTTTTAAAATACGATTTTCATCTTTTATTTCTCTGTTCTTTCAGCCTTTTTTCAGATTTTTGTTTTTCTGCTCGTCTGCCAAAAAACATGCGTAATCAGTGGGAGCTTAATTTTTTTTACAGCGGCTAAGTGTGAATACTGTGAGATATTTTGTTTTTACGTCAAATTTGTGATCTTGCGTTAAACAATAAGAAGTGCGAGTATATATTTTTTAAGTCGTCTTCTTTTGGCGCATGGAGGGTGAAACTTTTATTGTAACGGAAGTTGCGCATTGTAGTGGTAATCCGTGTAGCGGAAAACAGCACAGCGGGAAGCAGCATATAGCGAGACCACAAAATACACTAGAAATTAGTGTTACAGTAATATTTAGATATAATATAATATTATTTTGTAGCACGTGTATTGATAAAACTAGTTGTAACTCGTCAAAAGTGGCGGTAGTTTTATATGCCGGTTCCTAAACAATAAGTATTTACTTATGTGTAGCCGAAACCATGAAATAGTAGGAAAAAATTCAAATATTTTAGCAAAATGTTAGATTTTTTTATATTTCCCCTGCCGGCAGTTTAATATACTATTATAAATAAACCTTGTTGATTCCGCGGAACATGAATTGATTTGCGTCTTTGCTAAGTCCTATATGTATTTTTGAGCGCAGGCTCGGCGATAGCAGCATCACTATCGTTGACGCCTTCGGGTTTGCTGGCCCGGGGCTCAAACCCCATCTCCGGCCGTTTAATTTCGTATTTTACCCGTGAATAAGAACGAAATTACGGACGTTACACAAAGTTACAGGGACAGACAGACAGACGGGCGGACGGGCGGAGAGACAATGAAATTATTATTTTTGATACGGCACATGAAAAATGATAGAAAAAACACTGAAAGGTTTTATAACAAAAGTGTTTTTTTTTTCGAACGACAAGTTATGAATCAGTTTCTTTCATTATATTCGAATGGACTATGCTAGACTTATACTTATGACGCATACGAGTAATAATCCGTGGATCACCTTGTTAAGATACCATACACGTTTCCCATATTAATAGCTTCATCCCTGTAAGACTTTTTCATTTTTCCAAATTAAATTAAAGCCACGAGAGATTGGCGGAGAGAAACGGTTCCGGGTAGGAGTACCCCCTCCCCCCTTCAATAAATCTGTAAAGAAATAATGTATTTTAAATTACAAATGAATATTACTACCCCATAGAGAATAATTATAAAATACTTGTTCTATAATACAGAATACAGCGATATCGTGATATACTGTTACCGTGATATCATCCATTTGTTCAAACAACTCAATTACATGCAGCATAAAAGTTTCGTTTGGAGGGGGTTTAACTGACAGTCAATTAATTAACTTTAGACACCGGAACCGGAATAAATTCAGCTCCGAACTACTGAATAAATAAAATTTCAATTTAAATTAGTATTGACTGCGTGGGCTGTATTTAGGGCATTCGTTATTGAGAGGTCAGCAGTTAATACACGGTAGCCACTTGTAATGTATTTTGGCAGTTATTAGTTCTGGTACCATAAATGTATGGAAATGGAAATGGATGGTGGCGAAATGGATTAAAAATAGACTGAATTCTGTGCAAATGAGATCGTTTAAATAAAATTGATCGTTAGTGAATTTGCACAGACAATGAGTTAGCACGAGACTGTTCATTATTCAGAAACATTTAGGAAAAGAATTCTATATAACAAATTCATTAAATAAAATACAAGTTAAATTACGAAAAGAGCATATAATGTGTAAAATCAGAACATAGCTTGAAAAATATGTACCTATTGTTAATTTTAAGATAGGTGAAAATGTCTAAATTTAGAACTATTTGAATATTTTTTGTTTATATATTATATTGCTTAAATGAGAACATATTATGTATGTGTAGAAGTGTCGCCTGAGCTTTGTTTCACTTATCTTCATTACAAAATATTAAAAATCATTAGGTGTTTAAATGAGTGTTAATTTTAATAAATTTTAAAATGTAAAATAAAACATTTGATAAAGGCTATTTTATACTGCATTCAAGGGATTTTTTCACTTTACAAGGTATTAAGTTGGCCATTTCTTTACACTGATTATTTAATTTAATTACAGGTCTTCGAAATAGAATGTCAAATAGACAAATTTGAGCACTTTAAATACCTCCTTCTGTTAGAATGATGAATTTTTCGAGTCAAAACCGGATGGTTTTTATTGCTGAGGCATCCAAAAGCAATGTCGTGAAATGTATTAAATAATAAAGGAAAATATATAATTGATTGTTTTATGTCCTTTAATCCTCTTAATTTGGAAAAAAACGGACACAATTTATGACAGACCCATTAGGATATTGATGTAAAAATGTTTTATACTCATAATTTAGTCAGAAATCTACCTGCAAAATATTGTAGACTAGTTCACCCTGTATTTATGTATTGTATATTGTATAAATGTATTTATATTTATTACACTATATCAACACGATGTCATGTTTATATGAAGAATTGGTGACTTAATTACGTCACAGTAGAATAGAAAGCTATCGTTGCATTGTCAAAGAGCTCCATTATTGCCTTGAAGCAAGACCTCCCATCCGTGTTGATATATTCCTTCATTTACATTACGTATAGAAACAAACCTATTAGTCAGGCTTTCTCGATTTCCTGTTTCTATTCATGCACGTATTTTCCCTTCTCATCCTTTTGAATACAAAGTGTCTGTCTTAAGTATGCTGATAAAATAGTTCCCGCTTTAATCCTTAAATCACCACGACACTTAAATATTGTTTAAAAATTTAACTATTTTTTCCAGATCCTTAGATAAATAACTACTGAGGAAATGAATAAAATATGGAATTCATATCTTTATCCCGTCCGTTAACATGAAAAATAAAATATAAACCAATCCATTTTTCTTTAAGAAAGTTTTGAAGTTCGTAAAATGTTTTTTTTTTTAAATAGATGTTTATTTCTTATCGGAGAGGAACTCCAAGACTAGGTAAAGATAATATAACAAGAATAACAGTGAGTAAAAATTACTGTAAGGAGTACGGGGAAATAAAATCTGGGCGCGCAATAGAGGTCCATCCAATCCGTTGTTAGAGATTAATTTCGCAACGTCGCATCTTACCTCTTCCTTAACTATATCTTCTATTCTCGGATATTGCTTTTTGATACGTTCTGGAACTTCCTTTGAGTGAAGATGAAGAGAAATTCGGCGTTTGTTTAAAGAGACCCTAGCGGCCGTTGAATTTACCTGACCGGCACAATTTGGAGTAACGCAAATAGGTAGGTATGGAAAGAAAGACATGAAAATAATTTGTTGTTAAGAGAGCAGAAAAGAGTCGTTGATATAATTAATCGTTCAATCGCAGATAAAAGACTTACAATCGCTGAATGAATACAGTCATCCAATGGTACCCAGCGAGAAACAACAGGCTGACATACCGCCTTAAAGCTGCTGAAATCATCAATTCTGTGGAAATAAGTAGAAGCAAATAACAATGGACATAGGAAAAAGACAAAAACTTAGAAAACAGCTGACGGTAGTAATTATGAATTATTTAGAAATAAATGAGACGAGAAATAATGAAAATTGCTAAGATATTAATATTTGTCCTAAAATTCATTCTCCTGATAAGACACAATTTGGTATCCAAAAGTGGATTGATAATGGCAGTGCTGCCATAGCTTATGTCATCCAAACTTTCTATTTTATTCATCATCTCATTAACAAAATTAAAAAAAACATATCGTGAAAAAACATTAAATCTAACAAACACATATGTAAATATATATTGTTTGACGCAAAAAGATTCGAATTAAAAAATAATTATGAAAAAATCGTTGAATATATTTCATAATTATAATTGCACACGAGTTTCAAAGCGGCAATTATTTATGAAACGAAGGCTTTTAATTTTCACCTGACATATTGAACACCAATTTTAATGCTCTAGCCATAAAATGGCGCAGTGAAACATCATAACACGAGAGTAATAATTTAACGGTTTGTTAAATACCAGGGAAAAATATTACCGCCTGTTAATTCTAAAATGCGGGTTTTGAAAGTTGCGCAAATTCAAAATTAAAAAGTTTTGCGTTTAATGTTTAAATTGCAGTAACTTATAACTGCAGTTTGTGTCTGCTGATATTTTTGTAACGTTCGTTTACTTATATTAATGAAATGGAAAGAAAAAAAATTGTTAAATGCAAGCTACATCGTACAATCGTAAATAAAGGACTAGCAATTGCTGTATGAATGCTTCAATCCAATGGTATACAGTGTAAAACAATAGGAGTACATGTCGCCTTAAAGTTGCCGAAATCATCAAATCTACGGAAGTACGTGGTAGCAGATAACAATGTACATAGGAAAATGATGGACACTTGGAGAAGCTTTTAATCAGCAGTATTTAGAAAACAGCTGAGAGATTTTGATTATGCACTATCTGGAAATAAATGTAACGACTAATGGAAATTGAAAAATGCTCTAACTGCTGGCGTTATTAAAATTGCCGTCTGAATTGACTTACTGCCAGTTATACAGAAAAGGCGATATGTTAAATTTATTGATTGTGTGGAAGGCAATGATGTGAAAGAGAATCAATTAAATAAGAGTTCGTTCTTACTTTCGCTCTTTCACAGCGCAGATAATTATTTCACAAATCATATTCTCTTAGCGCAGATTAGTTATTTCACAAATCAAGAAAATTGTCTTATGATTAACAATTTTTGATTGTCGTAATGTAAATTAATCACGAAAAGAGAAATGCAAAAGCATGTATTCTCGTCAGTACCGAAGAACGAAATCAGCGTGTCATCTACCGTATATCTTAATCTGTCTCTTTTGCTTTGCTTCCGATTTCGAATGACTTGTTTAAAATTATCTGTTTGGGAAGCATCTTTGAACGGTAAAAAATAGTAATTGTGAATGAATTAAAAAGAAACACTCTTCATAGAAACATAGTGTAACAGTAAACATAGTTATATGACTTACTTTAATGTTTATGGGATAATATAAGTACTATGGTTTCAATGGATCTACTTCTGTACATTTTTAAAAATATACGCCTAATCGTAAATTTGTCTATTGTTTTAAATTTGGTTTTTCTTGTGGGTGCACTGATATTTTGTTATTTAATAAAATTAAAATCGGTACATTTAATTTAATAAATAATATAAATCATGCTATATTGACAATGTCGAGATCGCTTATTTTAAATATTTCAATACACAAACTATAATTTATTAAATTACTTGCTAAAATTGGATTGCAGGTACAGAAATAAATGGTAATAATAGTCAGTTAAAAGATAGATTTGAATAATAACTTATAAACAAACTTATCATTACTTTGTTTACGCGGGGGTAGGCATAGAGTTGAGGCTTCTAACAGGATTATCTTCCAGTATCTGATTAACCTGGTCATGCCAAGTTTTTTGCGGCCACTCTTAGTTTTTTTTAATTCTATTCACAATGCTTAGTAGGTACATATAATGATATTGATACATCTACTCATTTTTCAATTATTTTGTGAAAATATTATTTTTCTACTAAATCTTCAACATATTTCTCATTATTCGAGATGGATTGAAAATTATAGTCAATTTTAAGATCTACATAATAGATTGGAATATGTATTATGGACAATAAAAAAAGTATGATATACATACCCAAATATAGCGATTTGGCCCGTTCCTAAAAATATTGATAAATAAATATTATAATCAGTTAACAAATGTATCGCAAATGATTGGAAATAAAGCCGTTTTATAAATACGATTAATTTTGGCAACATCCCGATTGTTAAAATATGTAATTAATGTCTACTTGCTATAATTAATACATTAATATACTATACAATTGCTTGTAATATATTTTCAGCGTTTTTGAAAACTTTTTGTTTGGTTACGGACTTCTATATAACATGGAAATCTATGTTCAAAATGTCAGGTATCATTATATTTCTATACAAAATATATAATATTTCAGTCATGCTTTACAATCTACTTCCTTATTATTTTTTAGCTCTTAACCAAATTTCTGATTAAATTTATCAATAAAATATTAGGTCCTTACATATGAAATTGGCGTTTTGCCGTACTGGCAAATTTGATCTCAAATATCTTCTCTTTGGTTAGGAATTCCAAATCCAAATTTATACAGCTATTTACTCATGTATTTGTGTTTTGAAAATTATAATTCATTTGTTTTTTCCTCAATTGTTTTTTTCTTTACATCACTCAGTTTACAAAATGAAAAACTTGAAATATCGCGTTATTTAGGAGTACGAGTTCCACCGTGGCACCAATGCTGCAGAAACGGCTCGAAGGATTAATGATGTGTATGGCGACGGTGCCGCAAAAGAAAACACAGTGCGTTTTTGGTTCCAACGTTTTCGTTCTGGAAATTTCGACCTGCAGAACAAGCCCCGTGGACGGCCGGAGACCAAAGTTGATAATGAAGAATTGAAGGCTATTGTGGAAGCGGATCCATCGCAAACTACATCCGAGTTAGCTGCAGGCTGCGGTGTTAGTGATAAAACTGTTTTAATCCACTTGAAGCAAATTGGTAAGGTGAAAAAGCTTGAAAGGTGGGTACCTCACGAATTGAGTGAAGCAAATCAACAAACGCGAGTTACTTGTGAGCGTTTGGTGGACTAGTGCTGGTGTCGTTCACTACAGCTTTCTTAAATCTGGCCAGACGATTACGGCAGATGTCTATTGTCAGCAACTGCAAACCATGATGGAAAAGCTAGCTGATAAACAACCGAGGCTGGTTAATCGCTCTAGGCCACTGCTGCTTCATGATAACGCTAGACCACACACTGCACAACAGACGGCTACCAAATTAGAGGAGCTTCAATTGGTATGTCTAAGACATCCACCGTACTCTCCGGACCTTGCCCCGACAGATTACCATTTTTTTCGAAATTTGGATAACTTCTTGCAAAGGAAAAAATTCAACTCCGATGGGGCAGTCCAAACCGCCTTCAAAGATTTTATTGATTCCCGTCCGAATGGTTTTTTTAGTAAAGGGATCGATGAACTACCTATGAGATGGCAAAAGTGCATAGATAGCAATGGTACATACTTTGATTAAATAAATATATTATAATAAAAAAAATCGGCTTTATGTTCCTCCCATACTAAACGCCAATTTCATATGTAAGGACCTAATATATACATTTCATTATCGCTGTCAACTCTCAGAGCAATTTAATGGAAGTGTGTAAAATGTAAAGTATGTAAAGATATAAGAAAGAAGAAAAAGAAGATCCAGCATTCCGAAACGTTCTGGTAAGTCAAAACAACTGACAGACATTGCACTACCTTAAATACATTTAAAATATTTGTTTACTTTGTAATATTAAAAAATAGACATATTACAAGTCCTAACAGTCATATAAGGCCCACAAAGTGAAGCAATTTTCTTTATTTTTTAAACATCGTAGGTTTTGTAATTTTTTAATTGATTGAATAATTTAGTTTGTGAGATTAAAAAAAATATACGTATATAAAATATATAAAAAACAATGAAAAATTGATTATATATAATATTTTTCAATATATAACAGTGATATAAAGTGCAAGAGAAGATATGCATATTTAAATAATGATTTTTTTCACATTACCATACGATGAGCGTTTTGTAATTACAATGTCTGGGTTACTTACCTACAGTTTATTTTTGGGTTTATCTTAAATAATATTTGTATCATATCAGATTATTGCGTTACTCTTGTGCAGGGTTCGAGGATATATATCCACGGATATATATCATGATATATATCACGATATTTATGGCTTGATTTTTATTTTCGATATATATCCAAAAAAACTTTCTGTGGTCGTTAATAGATGGCGCTAGTTTTATTTTAAAAAACATTACGGTGTTTTATAGTTTAATTTATTTAATATAATCCGTTTTTTATTTCACACAAAGAAACAAACACCCTTAACACTACATTAAAAAGAGCAACTTTTATTACTTAAATATAATAATTGCATGTATTAGCTTTTGTCAGTATGCAATTCATTTATTTAATAAATAATAATTCAAGTACGTACAAAATAAATAAATAAATTTCCTATTTATTTCGAGTTTGTATCAATCGACGTGTGCAAAAAAGGAGAAAAAAAGTTTGGATATATATCCAATTTTTTATATATATCGGATATATATCAAAAAATCCAATTTTTTGTATAAAAATCCGATTTTTTCGAACCCTGCTCTTGTGACACTTATACAGAAGCAGATAAATTTTTTCAGATTATTAGACTTGTTTAGTGTGAATTTTTGTTACTTGAATAGTGTGTCATTGCGCCAAAAACTGAGAACCACTGCCCTTAGGCGTCTCGTTGGTTAAAAAGTTTACCAAAGAATAGTCTTTTTACTTCCTTTCTTTTAACTCGTGGCGTCTGCTTGCTTGTTTTCGTGACGAAAAAACTTTGGATCGATTTTTTACCCTTTTGCCGTGACCCAATCGAGCTGAAACATTGTAAGCATATTCGTGGCGACGATCAAAAATATTTATCAAATTTTCGTTAAAAAATAATAATTATTATTTTATAAATTTAGATATTTAGAAATTTTAATGGTTTTTTCATACAACTTACTAAATATGAATGAAGAGACTGCGACGCATCTGGTAGACACTAAACCTGATTATAGTGTAATTTTGGATTTTTGGAAATTTTTTATTACTCTCTTTCGTAGCGTCGCCCGACCGAAGCCCAACGCGTAGGTTAAGCGCCAAACCAGTTTCCACTAGTAAATGGGAAAGGGAGTATAATAAAACTTGGTTTTTACGGGTTAGTTTTTTACCTTCTGTGCTTACAGGATACCCAGGATTGTTACGAGAAAGCTGGTAAATAATTCGAAAATTCTGTATAAAACATTACTTTCTGAGATATAATGTATATTCATAAATTAGATTCTTCCACAGCGTTGTTTATAAATGCTTTGAGAAAATGTCAGTGAAGGTTTTTTCAGATCATAATATGATTCCTTATAATCCCGTATTCCTGAGGGTCTGGGGCCGTATATCGCCCCGGGACATCAGGTATATCCCTGATGTGATTACGGGACCCCCGTTATCGAGTTATCGAGTTAACAGCCGCGAGCACACACAGGAATATACGGGAAAGCGGGATTCGCACATAAGAATATGGGATTCGGGCAACACCAGTGTTGACTGGGAGTAAACAACTATCTTTACGTGCCCACTTTATACAAGTTGGGGAGATTCGATTTAAAATATCCTCACCAGGGACGGATCGGGGCTATCTAAGATGTTGATCAAGTCTCCACAGTTAACGAACATATCCGAGATTGTCGCATTGTGCACTTAATTCTCAAAATAATAATTTTAAATTTGTACCTCAGATGGTTATTCTAAAGAACAAGAGAAGAGTAAAATTATACTTTCCTGAGATGGTGATCAATATTTTATATATATATATGTGTGTGTGTGTATACATAAATAATGGAGACACAGGAACAATATCTAAGGTAATTGAGTGGCAATATCCAACAATTAAAATTTCAATATCAAAATACATAATTATCTGTATAACAATGTCCGTCAATAACGCTACCAGATGGCGAGAAAAAATATGAGGTGTAAAAAACAAAAACAAAAAAACATAATTCTCTGCAAAAATATCCGTCACTTATGCTACCAAGATGCTACTTAACGCTAGGAATGGTAGAAATATATAGAAAAATCCGTAAGGTTTGATGATTTGTTGCTGGTGTAGTTATATTGTCTAATAATTTAAGATTTTTATTATAAAATTAAGCTACATAATTTAAGTAAATATGAAAAATATCTCCATTAAAAAAATGGAATATCTATCAGTTTTACATGCAATCGTACAGCATTTGACCAATCTTTTGCATATATTTACTCTTTAGAATCCTGCGCAAAACGTGCGCAGTATTACTCCTCACCCCAATATAAACATGATAAACAGAATTTCATGCATTCCAAATTTTGCGTAGTTTATCTTTAGGACCCTGCTTAAAACAATGACACCATCCCCTTATCATAGACCAACCCACTTTCTTCCTCTCGATAAAAATGTGCCTTTAAATGGATTGCCAGTCTTTCCAAATTTTGCCCAGTGTTATTCTAAAGTCTTATAGAAATAAAAATATACAGTGTTATTTAGCAGCCATGACCAATGGTTATGGAGTTATGCAATATCAAAGTACGCATTTTTTTCAATATTCTATAAAAGTAAATGTAATGATAGTCCAACGTTTTACAAAAAATAAGTAAGAAAGAGTAAAAAATCAGTAAGAACTATTGAAAAAAAAAAATTAAACTTACATGTCCCATATCTCCATAACTTTTGATATTAGGTCATAGTTGCGTGAACATTTTCGACTCATAATTAAAGTAGGAATATAATCCAGCGATGTTATTAATGTTTTTCAAATAAAACTATTTATATGTTAAGCTATTTAATACCCCAGATCAAATTCGTACAAACGATAATCAAATAAATAAAAAGTAATAAGAAAAGTTCGAGACGGGTGACGCAACCCAACCACCTCGCCGGACGTCTTTTGTCCGTATACACAAATTGATGCTCGCGCTTTACCAAACAAGCAACGAATACAGCGCAGTATAGCTGTCTCCATCATTTGCATGTGTGGTATGGGGCTTCCCACTGCATTAGAGTGAAACTGAAAATAAGCCAAATAAATATATATCACTTCACTGAAAACAGTATTTTTAAATATTATACGCATAGAAATTTGAAAGACAATAAATGACAAAATGTTCGTTACTATTTCCGTGAAGATTTCAAAACATAAGAATAAAAATTTTTCCATGATTATTGAGCAGTCGAGATTAAAGCGATCTCTGGGGAATGTGAATATTTATATAATGCAACCATTCCACCGTAAGCACATCCACAAATTATCAAAATTTTGAAAGTTGTGTATATATGTATGTTCAAAATGAGTTTCATTTATATATTTAAATGGACTATGCTTGAGATACCAATGGTCTCTCCCATGGCATACCTAGTATAAATAAATTTCGCACCTGGTAATGGCGCCTCTATATTTTTAAAGTTGAATATGAAGCGTCATTTTTTTAAATCTATGTATGAAAGGCATAGTAAAATCAAACCTTGTATATAAGTAAAGCAATGAAATAAATGAAATGAAAAAATGAAAATAATATTCGGTGTAATTGGTAAACTTTGTTTTATATAAAGTGATCACTTTAGCTAACCTATAAAGACTTCCATACACATTATTTAAATATAAAGAGCTAGCCTCTGTAATTTATCTTAATCAATAATTATCCATTGTTGAAATCCCGTAATTGTGTTCTCAGAACATATTGTAAAAAATATATGTAAATAATCAGACCACCCTCCCTCCGAATATCTCTCTCGACTTCATAATATTTTTTATAAATAATTTATCATGCATTAATATGCTATTTCGGTAAATTCTGGATGCGGACAGATTTTTATAAATAAATAAATATTTTTAAATATACAAGTGAGCTCTGTTAATTTTTTTTTTCAAATAAATTTAATCGCAATTTTTTCCTGCTACCCAATATTTATTTTCACTATTATTTACACACTATAAATAATATTTTCATATTTTGTTTCAAATGTGTATTGTACATGTAATATTAAAATTAAAATATATTTGTTTTGTTTTTTAAATAAAAATATTACATAAATACTTAGTTTTTATTGTATATTTGTTTGTAAACATACAATTATATTTTAACATTTTCATTTTCCATAAATATATTTTTGATCATGTCTTAATTATAACATTTTTTACTTTGTATATTTTTTCAACCTACTTTTAACTTTATTCGTAAATAATAAAATCTTCACATCTGTAAATAGGTAATGTATGAACTACGTACATATATATAATATAAATTAATACGAAAAAGAACTTTTTCAATTTACCAGAAAAGTTCTGAAACGAACAAAACTCACGTTCGAAAATTAAAATATGTCCATGGTAGGCAAAGTTGAAGAACTTACTTGTGAATTCAATATCTACCCCTTACCTGAAAAAAATAATGAAATGAAATTTTAAAATGTTAAAATTAATTTTCATTTCTTCTTTCCTTTTCAGTGAACTGTACACATACATAACATACTAATTTTAAAATAAAAGAATATTAACCTTTCCCATTCGGTGTGCTCTAAGCTCAGCGTACGTGTAGATTTTTACGATTTTTAAGTTGAATAATTTTTTACTTATAGAAATTATTAATTTATATATAATATGTATGTATATATAAGTAAAAAATATATGAATTATTTTGTAAAAGTGCTAAAAAATTATAATAAATTATTTTCTAATTTAAATTTTCTGGAGGTAAATCAGGATATAATTTTAATGGTAGGCTAAAGGATCAATTAAAATGTCTCAATTATAATAATTTCTCAGAATTCTCGAACCAGCTATTGAAAATAGGCAACATATTAAAAAAAGGTATGCAGATTCTCGATATAAATAAACGAGGCCTTATATTAGATAACTTAGAAATATTAAAATCAAGAAATGCCTGAACTCTAATGCTGTTTATCAAAATGGGTAATGGAAAGTTAGTACGCGTCCGTCCTGGCGAAGTTACAGTGGTATCGAACCGGTAGACGTAAAGTTACTCCAAGTGGTTTATACAATTAATTGATATTAATTATTATGTCCAGACACAAAGTTAATGCTATGAACATAAATTGAATGAGAAATAAACATTAAGATACGTCTTATTTTGTTTACAAACATTTTATTTTGTTGTGTCCGGTAAATACATATACATTGTTATTATTTTATGGAATAGATACATATATTACGGAGGAATATCTAAAATATTAACTCTGTATTTAGTTATATATTTACGGAGATATTAACATAATAAGAGTCAAAGTCAATTCAACAAAACTTTAGTTATACATATTAGTATTTAATAACTTACGGAGACTTTTAGTCTACCGGTTTCGAGGCACACCCGTCTCTTTGTCGAGACAACTACTACATTAGCATGTAAATACTACTACACATCACAAACATAGTATTATTTACACACTTACACCTTCCCAAAATATTTTTCAAGTGCGCCTTGTTAATTCAGTCTCCAGCACCGGAGAAGAAAGGTTAATTGCATTCGTTCAATTTTTTTTAAGCACTGTCGGGTCGTGATTAAATATTGGAAGATACCGAAAAATATTCTCTACTTCTTATCGAACCAAATATAGCGACTCATCGAAAACTCAACGAATACTTTTTTATGAATAATCCTAGCCCGAACTCCTGTTTACCGAAGACCTGAACCATTTGTGTAGTTCACGTTCGCTTAAAGTAAATAGTAATTTATTTTTATGATTCCAAATAATAATTTATTTTTACGGTTTCCAATAATTTGATGCTCGAACCTTCCAGTTATTTCCCATATTGATATCATGTTTGCTTTTAATGTCGGCGTGTTTTGACGGGCACCGAACGGGACTAATCCCAGGGTCCCTTAGCAATAACATGGTCCCTAAACAATTTTACGCCATGGTCACCATATTCCATGGCTAGTTGTTGGGGATAGATTGCCACTGGAAAATAGTTTTAAGTTCGGAAAGCTTTGAGACTGATTTTTATTTATATATATTTTATGTATTTATTTATTTATTTATTTATTTATTTATTTATCAAGTGTAAATTTATGCATATAAATTAAGGTAGTTGCTTCACTAGATAAGCTTTGTTCTGAAGCAACTACCTGTACAGTTTTTTTTAAGTTATCAGCTTACGCGTAGATTTTTAGTAACTTTTAGTCATATTTATCTTGGTATTTGTGTCATTTGTGTCTTAACCTTAACATATAATATATAAGTCATCGCAGATTTTTTAATATAACTTTTTTAGTTCTACAACTCTATAGAAAGTATTTAAACGTATCTAACCATTAAGGCAGCGATGTAAAAAACGCACCGCTGCACCTTTTTTTCGTCGACTGTAGTTGTAAAATAGGTCACCACGAAAAGCCCTTTTATTTTTACGGAATAATAATATATTGCCTGCGACCATTTCTGAAGACTTTTCTAAATATTGGTGAAAAAATTCTTGAAATCGGATAAGTAGTTTCGGAGATTATTACCTCCTACATCCAAATTTACTAACTTTACCTCTTTATATATTAGAACTTATAGATTATTTTAGAGAATTAAACAGTTAAGTACACCATTTAATATAATTCATTGATTTATCTGGTCTGATTTACCTTGGTGTTAATCTTATTGGTGTAGTGTTCATGACGCTCATCTTGTGATCTGATGGATGGTAGTTCGAGCCCCATTCCAGGACATTTCCAGAAATAAATATGATGAAGAATTTGCTTCTTCTTTGAACGATATGAGTCGAAAATTGCACAATCAAAATGATTGAAATGTTTCTCCTTTCTATACTTTCATTAACACGTAAATTATAGAAAAGCACCTAAAGCGAAATTATACAAATAGTAATTATAACAAAATATGCTAGATGTCACTTTAACACTTTGAATAATGGCGTTATATTATTATTATCTACAAATTACCTTATACAAATATTTTACTTATTAAAAATACCTTATAAATTTTTCTTTTGCTCTTACATGCGTTATAACTTATTTTTAATATATTTTTAGAAATAAAATCAGCGAAATTACATCTGAGCAAAAATAATTACTGTTAAAATACTAAATAACAAACTAAGAAACAATAAGACGGAAACCAGGATCCTTGGGTAGGACAGATGGACTTTATAAATATTCAACCTACAGCGTGTAAACTCGTTCAATGTTTTGTTTCCAATGTATTTCATTTTTCTAGAATAAATGATTCTAGTGTATTTCAATGAATAAAAGATAGATTATAAATGTTATATTTTTTATTTCATTGCGACTTCTCTCACTCTAAGGTCACGATTACAAAATTATTGCTACTCAAAACCTTCATGCATTTCATCACTCAATTCAATTCCCTGCAATTAAATTAAACGTTACCACATAAGCCATAATATTTCTTATTTTTTTAAATTATTAGCTCAGTTTTAATAACCATCCCGATTTCGGGACTCTTCTCTCTCCTCTGTTATTTACTTATCTAAATATATATAATATTTAAAACCAAATAAATTTATCAATTAAAAAGATATACTGAAAAATCAAATCCCCGAAAATATATTTGGTTACTACTGGAATTGGAACCACGGATCTCCTCCTATCCAGAGCAGGCATGTTATCCAATTACGCTATAGCGGCTTCTTATATTTCCATGAATATATCGACCTTATCTGTAAGTTTCATTTATTAATTGATAAACATTTATTATCCATTTTTTGAGCAATCCAATTTTTCTGGTACGGTAGGCACAAATTACTTTGTATAACTGCCGCTAGGGGACGCCAGAATTAACCGATTTAATTCATTTTTATTTTTGGACGCAGTTGATACAAAATACGTAGATTATATTCAAGAACACATTTTTACTGTGAAGTTGCAATTTTTTCAGAACAAAGTTCTGTGAAATTTAAAACCAAATTTTCAAATTGATGAATTTTATACTTCTTCAATTGAATCCCATTCCCTCTCTCTTCCCTCCCTTCCCATTTTATGCATTATCATAATTTAAAACTTTGAAATATTTATTATTAATCACATATTATTTATCATTTTTTTACTTGGTTTTTTTCGTTCCTCGAGAAAACTTCACTGGTCATGCTAAATGTATATTTTATTGATATTATATAAAAAAAATTATATGATTGTACTGTATGTTTCCCAAAATAAAATAAAAAAAGAATGTGTTCTTGAATACAATATGTATTCTTTTTTACTTACGTGCATATAATTATTTTATTTCTGATTTCTTCTGTTACTCATAATTAATAAACTACCACACTCACTAGTATCTATTTATCTACTGGGTTCATATAATTGGCTCAGTCGTTTTATTCATCATGAATGTATGTTATTTTACTTACATAAAATAAACATTTTGAGTCCCAATTCAGTTTCCAGTTTTCAAATTATTTTAGACTCTTTCTACCTCTTACATTTTGCGTTTTACAAGTACTTTCTCTTTACCTTCAATCATATCGTTTTCAAAACTGTATAGCCGAGATCTATTGTTTTTGCAGTGCAAAAACCAGACCATCCCCTGGCCCAATCAAATACAATGGGGAAGGAATATGACGACAGAACCGCGTGTCCGGGCATCGTTTTATGACGGTCCACTGCATAATGGTGTTTTCTAAATACAAGAAATATTTAATTTAAAGTAACTATTGCAGGTTTGTTACAATAAGTACTACTAAACTGTTTCTACAGCCATCTTTGGCAGCATCCGCCCGGATCCCCCCATTCGCCTTTGCGCGCTATTCGCGCGATTCATTTTACCTACTGACTTCAGCTAGAACGGCAGCTCACCTTCCTACTCCGATCTTACTTAGTTCATGCCTTTTACATACCACTTAACCAGTATTAAAATAAGTTAACTTAATATCATTGAAAGATTTGGCAGATACTTCGTGGTGCAACATTATAAATTAAAATATGTTTTACTTTACTTTGTAATACACACACAATATGAGCTATTAAATTACAACTATAGTTTCGAGAGGAGCAGTCCCTCTCGAAACTATAGCTGTAATTTAATAGCTCATATTGTGTGTGTGTATATTACAATGTAAAGTAAAACATATTTTAAATTATAAGTTAACTTACTTTAATAATTCAGTACAAAAAGTATGTGGGTCTATCAATTAATAAATGCCTGCCTGCTTACATCTATGTCATTCACATGCCATACCAACATACCATCAATACTAAATAAAATCAATTAATTTTGTAAATTTATTAACTTTAATAGCTCCAATACGTCAAAAAAAAACGTTGACGTATGGATATATTTTCATTTTTACAAGAATTTTCTATTCAAATATTACTCTATGGACATCTAATGAAATCTCATTGCATTGCTTAATTCATTTATTAACTCTCTGTTACATATAGTATAAAATATATCAAACCAATATAATGAGTCTAACATCATTTAGAACACTCCTAGTATGTTATGTATTAAATTTATTCTATGAAATATAACCTTTAAATTTCATTTTACGCCGATTCGAAAATTGGAAAAAGCTTGAGTATAATATTGTTTAAGAACAATTGAATATTTGATATGATATTAAAAGTTCTGAAAAAAAATTGAATGTAGAAAAAAGTTTTTTTTAATTTTTGTTTTCAAAGCTAAATAAATATCAGATTAAATACTGATTGTTATTTTTGAAAATCTATTTTTAGTATATATTTATTGCTTTAGTAATTCACCAAAATAAAAATAGTTATGTGAGAAAATTCAAAAAGAATGTAAAATTAAGATAAATTGAGGTCTCATAGAGACAAGGACCAATGAACATGAAAAACGTTTATGGAAGTTTTTTAATACAATGCCCAGAGCTTACAAACTCAATGAGCTGGCTCAAGTGATCACTCTTAATAATGCAAGGATCACCAATACCATCGAAATAACAACCACACATTACACTATGTATACAGATTGAAAGTTGAATATTGATATAAGAATATCACTGTTCAAAAATCAAAATATTTTAACATTTATATACTTATGTACACTTATAAATATATATATATATATAAATGTTTATATATATTTAATGTACACATCTTCATTTAATTTAAAAAATCTTAATAATAACACATAAATTTTGATTTTGAATTTCATTTCCATTTTGAAAAAAGAGTTGGGAATACAGAATACGTGTCGCATCGATATTCTTACTATTTTCAAATTAAGCTAAATGCTCGTGCTATAAATATAAGACTAACTTGCTGGTGTCCCAGAATGCGGCTCAAACCACCAACCACCAGATTGTTAGGAGAAGATAATGACCATTACACCAATAAGATACACAATATTCTTACATATTTCAGACTAAACGCTAGTGCTTGAACTATCTTGATCATTTTAATTTTTCCACACTTCTCTCTACAGCTATCCACCCTTCAATTTATAAAAGCGCTTTTCGTCCAGAGAAAAATCTAACACTTCGGAATGTTGTGAAACTTCCAAACTTGTATTTCCACACGTCATCGCGTACAATATGGATAAATTTCTTCCCGAACTTAGCAAACAAGCTCTCTTTCTCGCTAACTTTCATCTCGTTCTAACACCGACACTGGTCTGACGGTTTCGAAATTGCGGTATGTTTGAAATCGGATCACGAAACGGTGTACGAAATATATCCCGGGCGGGAAACGGTTCGCCGCCAATCTTCGGCAGCAGGAAAAGGTTTTAAAGCCAGGCTAAACTATGCGGGCCGAAGTTAGACACTCATGAAGCAAACTTGGACGCTGCAAGAAGTGAAAAGTGATCTGGACCTACACATACACATGCAGGTCTGTACTTAGGTGGTCCCTGACACGGGTCAAGGAGACTTTCATCCATTCTTGTATATCTTTAAAGAATTTAGTGGATATTATTAATAGTTTTAATATTTAAAGCATTAACTTTGTGGTTATACATTATAACAGAGTAGTTGTTAAATTAATAAAAACCACTACCGGATTTAAGGTCTACCGGTTTCGAGTGCATGCTTGTCTCTGAAAAGATTAACACGCATGTGATAAATATTGGTGAAAGTTTAACAATACTATGGTTGTGGCGTACGAGTATAGTGCTGTGAACATAGAAGTGTAGTGTTGGTCCTGCCGAAGAGACAGGTATGTCTCGAAACCGTTAGACCTTAAATCTGGTAGTGGTTTTTACTAATTTAACTAACACTATTAATTTAGTGGATTATTAATTTTTTTTTTCAACTATATATGAATAATGTTACCACAAAGTTATTTAACTACTATTGAAGAAGTTAAGATAATTCTTACATTCTGTTTCAAGTAAAATATCACTCCCCGAGTGCAAGAGGCGGCGCCGCACAACGCAGATCTTCCGTCGCGGCAAATCCGCAACCGAATTTAGCAGTCACATAATATATTCCGCGGCGGATTTAGTCTGCAATGAATCGTATACAGTATATAATTGATATCTACGGATTATACAAAAATTGATTTAAAATGTAGTTATATTAAAATATTTTTAAATATATTCTCTATACAATCGTAAAATCCGCATCGCTCAACCCGCTACTACTCTATAACTACGTGCTTTCATTTAACGCTGTTTATGTGTTTCTTTATTTGTTTGTTTGTTTGTTGTGCTAGAATCTTGAAATTGATTTTTACCAACTTTCTGACTAGCTGGAGTTCTGAATCTTTCAAAATTTAGTAAAATATATGACCATGCATTATTAAATCATTTTTTACATAAATTCCTCATTATTTCGATTTAAATTAATAATTTTAAAGTGCTATTAAGCTTCGAGATTTATCAATGAAAAAATGAATATAATAATAATATGAAAAAATGTTCGATTTCAATTTTTTAAATTTAATTCGGCTGATAATTTGATATTAGGCGTCGGAATAAATGTCAAATTCAATAAATCGGGGTTATGTTGTAACTGGATTTGTAATTTTTCACAATAACTTTGGTTAAGAAAATAAACGGTTTGTCATAAAATAATATTCAACGTAATTATACCATGGTTTCAAAAAGTTTTAATGCTCAATATACGCAGTATTTTCTTCAATTAGTCACACACCCGTGTGTCATGCCTTCACCTACTCGCGGTGAAACAGTTATTCCATAAAAAAAGTTTTGATCCAGTTGTTTTCATTATAATATTGAACATTTTTTGTGAGATATATTATATAAGGCAATATTTTCATTATTATTGTGTATTAATTTTAAATAACCTAACGCTTGTGTGGAAAATCTTCGTTAGAGTGAGGAATGAACAAATTAAATGTGAATGTAATGCTGGCTGCAGTGTGGTAGACATAATAAAGAAAGGAATGCTGAGATGGTTCGGTCTTATATAATGTATGAGCGGGGAAAGGATGGTTAAGAAAATATATGGGGCGAGTATTGAAGGCAACATGAATAGATGGCGTCCGCGAAAGACCTAGCATGATCAAATACTACAAATAATGGAGGATGGCCCTGTTAAAAGCCTCAAAAATCGTAGAGCTTGCATGAGAAGATGTATGAATGTAACCGAAGCAAAATTGGTGTGCCATGATCTAAAAATATGGCGTTCTTTCCTCTCCGCTTACCCCTGTGGGGAAACGGCGTGATGGTTAGTTGCTGTTGTTGCAAATTCTCCTTTCTTTGCCGTCCCGTCACTGGTATTCCAAAAGAAAACTCGGTTTTGGATCTCGAAACTAAATCGTTTGGTGTCGAACACCTTGTAACACGTGCGTATGCATTGAAAACGATCCGTCGAATGTGGCGCGTTGCATTTAAAAAACATGAGATGCGATTTCGCCGATCTTACTTTAATGGAAAATCGGCGGGCGGAGAACGGAACAGACGCCGAAGCAAGCGTTCCGACTTGAGCCTCCAAATATTCGTAATTCCAACTATTCAAATGTCGAATAGTTAATGATAATATATTTGAATATTCGAATATATTCGTAAAATTTTTAAGAAAGAAATAATTTACTTTGAATTCTGTATGTTCTGTATATTAAAAAAAACACAGTAATTGTAGTATGTTATAAAAAACAACAAAAAATATTTCGAAAAATAATGTTGAATTGAGAAATACAAATTTAAAAAAAACACAAAAAAATATCTCGATGACTGACAAAATTTTAGATATGTTTATATTACCTACTTCATACCTCACACCCCACGTGCAAGTTTTTTGAAAATTATTTTGTATATAACTTCTTGTTTGTCGGCTTAAATATTTATGAAAACTAAAGAATAATAGAAAGATGACAAAACAAAGTGATTTAAACGCAAGTGCTCATTGTAATAAATAATAGTGTAAAATATAAAGATAATGTAAATAAAAAAAATAAATAAAAAATAGTGTTAAATATAAAAATAAGCATGACTTTAAAAAAAGGCAAATGCAAAAAATGCCCGACATCAGGGTTCGTAAACCTTTGTTTCGTTTGGAAAAATATTAAAAATCTTATAAATATGAGCGAATACTTTACGAATACTTTTCAAAGTATTCGAATAACGAATACTTAAAAACAGGCGTACATATTCGAGGTTCGAATATTCGAATATACGGATTGGAGACTCTAGACTTCCGACAGAGGATCGACCGATGATGGTCGGCTCAGTGTGTTGGATAAGCGCATATTGTGTGAAATGTAGCGGTTTTTTGCGACGCAAAGACGCGACGGAAGATCCACGTAGTGTGGAGCCGGCCTAAAAAATATTTTTGAGTTTAGAATGTCACACTTTCGTACATCGTTATTTTCTCCTTTCCGTTAATTTTTCACAATAAAGTTGATACATTTCTCTTCAAATTGACTGTTAAAATGTCGCTTTTATGCGATTGATTCCGATCATCCTCAGACACGATTGATTTGCTACAAGAAATATGAAAGCGAGCACAATAATTTTTGAAAATAAGCAAGAAATATGAAAACAAGCATTGATAATGCAAAACTATCACTTTTAATGCTTACAGCGCCATTTGAAAACAAGAGAAAAAACTTTAAATCATTATCACAAAATGTATATTTTGAAAAAGGTGATAGTCTTGCATTTGAGGTGTGATGTAAATATTGTTTTATTTATTTTCACTGTTTATTTTGTTTCATACAGACATATTGGCTAAAACATGATTTACGTTAAAACTTATTGCATCACATATTCTACAGTCATTTAAAGTTTTTTACTATAACCTTTTTGCACTCCAGTTTAAACTCCTTTTATTTACTGTGTTCAGTACAGTTTTCGGCAGATTAACGAAGATTTTAAGATTTTTGTACATTAGACAATGTTGCGAATTGTTTTTCTTTATGTGTGCAATCTATTTTATAAACAAATATAATAGAATTGCCCGTAAAAAATCCCTATAAAAAGACTTCCATACACGTTTTCCATACAAATATCTTCGTCTATGTGAGACTTCTATAATTTATCTAAATTTATTATATCCTCCTCTGGACAAAATCCAGTACTTGTACTCCCAGAACATACATATAAAAATAATGTTTATAATAGTTAAGTAAAATCGTAGTCTTAATTAATCTTTTTTTTCTAGCTACCACTTTTTAAATTTTATATTCTTCCTTTTATTTTCCTTTTTTTATGTTTTTGACTACATTAAATAATTGTATTTCACAGTTACGGCTCTCATTTTAAAATTATAATTGGTATGTTGAATTTAATAAAATCTATCTACCTTAGAACAGGATCATATATATAAATAGGATAAGGTAAATAGAGACTAAGAGGCTTTATACATATTGTCTTATTCTTCTATTTATTTATTTTTATTTCAATTATTTTTTTATTCAATTGTTTACTTTATATTCATTCGTTAGGTTTAATTTTACTATGCCTGTCTCACCAAAAAGCTCTGTGTTGAGACAGGCAAATGTATGTATGTAGTAATGTATACAGCATGTAATTATCATGTGATCAATAAACGCCGATAAATCGACACTGAAACTGAAACTGAAAATTTCATTCATGTTTAAGATAACGCCTTCCGTACATACATATAATAACTTTTTGTCGTTTATTATATTATACCAACAACTGAATATTTGAAATAATTTGTAACTATAATTAGTGTCAATTAAAAATACTTCAATATGATATACATGTCTCACAACTTCTTTCCGTTTATTGGAGCTATTCGGGGTAGGTAGTGACAACCTTTCAAGCAGATGATTTTGCACGATTCATGGCGAATAATTCAAAACAATGTTTGATTAAAGCACCAATTATTTCAGAAGCACTACCGTTCCACTCAAACTGTATTATTAAAATACCGTTCACTGGCAGGAAAAATTGATACGTATTTTTTTAGCTTTAGTAATTCTGACACGAGAAAATATTGGCACGTTCAAATTATTTTACGTTAAAATTTGATAAGTATGTACGCGAAAATTTGATAAGTATTGGGAAACTCATCCAAACAAATTGAGAACTTAATTTCATGCAGGTAACGTATTGTATTAGGGTATTTTTACATGTGGCTGAGTGTAGACGAAGATTAATTTTTTTAATCTTATTTATGTAAAATGTATTTTTTTTACCTATTTTATATAAAAAGAAGTTAAATTTTTTGCAGGTAACATATTTTATTAGGGTTTATTTACATGTGGCTGAGTGTAGACGATTATTAATTTTTTTAACCTATTTATATAAAATGTACTTTTTTTTAAAACTATTTTGTGTAAAATGTAAAAAGTATTTAGTATAAAATGTATTTTGTATAAAATTTACTTGCATATAAGTAATTTATAATTGTTAACTTTGCTTGTGCTCTAGTGAGACAAGCATAGTAATATCAAACCTTACCAATTTATATAAGTAAAGCAATGAAATATAAAAATAAATCTAAAAAAATTTAAACTCGATTAATGTATTTTGTCACTTTTTTCTTCTTAAATGAAGTAAACAGAGCTGGCAAGAGTCGTGGCTGCGGGAAATTAATGAAATTATTTATCGATTTATTATATAAATAAAAAATATATAAATTAATTAATTAATTAAGGAAAATAAAAAATAATCTAAAACAAAACTTTAATCCTTTTTACATTAAACAACTATTCTACACATATTTACACTTGGACTTATGACTCACTCAACTTTCACTAACATTTCACTTGATACGTTGTAGATATATAATTACTACCTTATGAAAATAAATATCACTGACGAATTCAAAAAAATATTATAATTGTGTTCTATAACGCCACTCTGGGACAGGCGTAGCCTAGTAGAGTGGCATAATCCACAAATTTAACAGAAAAAATGTGTAATTTATCTTATATTTTATTGTTAAACTAGTATTAAGTACCTTTATTTGTAAACAAGGATTTTTTTGAAATAAATAAATAAATTAATTATCGATTAATTATTTTATTAAATGGACAAAGTCACTTAATACGAATAAAATTTAACGCTATCTTTAAATCAGACTATTTCACAATTTATCCCCCATATGAGCACTTTGTTATTGCTAGGAATACTTTATTTAATACTAGCTAAAACATTACATGCAATTGTCGCATATAAGGTAAGAATACATCTATCGCTACAAAATTCCACGACTGACCACCGGCTATCGTCCGCGGCTCCCTCCGCATCTATCGAAATGTCAAAACAAACTTATTCAAATAAATGTTTTTCGAATTCTCGATTAGGTTCATTTCCTTTCTAGTGTAAGGAGAAGTTTTTCGTCCCTTCTAGGCTATTCTAGGCATCTCTCGAATGTTGTAGATAATTAAAGACTGTTCTAGAAGGTACTAGAGGCTTTTTATCTTATTGTACTATCGCCATCGACATATTACGAGGGATTCTGTACGTAATCACTTTTTTACATCTCGTAACAACGTAGGTTTTTAATTATATACCTGCACAGGTACATAGATAAGTGCTTATATAAAATTTATTTAAGATGTTAAATTTTTTTCTACGAAGACCTTTTTTATTTACACATATATTGTCAACGGATCGTAAACAACCCTGGTCAATGTAAAAATATTTTATAAAAATTATTAATATGGCAACTCAAAAACTATTTTTTATAATATAGAAATTAAGAATAGCAAATGAATAAAAATTGAAGGTTGTGCTGTTTACATTTAAATGAAACCCGTATTATATTATCTACACTAAAAGATACACCGTAGTTTTCTATCAACTTTTTATTTAAAAACATTCGCAAAATGCAAAAATTAACAAACAAACGTTTATGCATATATTTAATGTATAAATGCAGTGTGTCCATGTACGAATATGTTAATAAAAAATTAATATTATGTATTCTATGTAACAATAATTCTTAGAAAATGTGATGATGAATTTTAATTAAGCATTTGTGCATGCACAGTTTTAGGAAGAATAATCATAATTTTTGTGATTTTTAATATTATTTTATTGTTGCGATAACGTACATGGATAGAAACTTTTATTAGAAAAATTTATTAGATAAAAGAATAAATTATATAGTCGTGTACCAATAATATTCACCACACATTTCAAAGAACATCTCAAATTTAAGATTTTTAATAATATGTATGAACATGGCATATTATAAAATGAATAATTATTAAATAGCCCGCCTGGATAGTGTACGCGTGTTTGTTTCGTATTTTCGTATATAGTATGTAGAAAGCTGGATTTGAAATTATACGTAAACAATAACACACTCAAAAATGAAATATTACAATAATTAACAACATTTATGGCTGGACATTTATTACAAACACAAAATTCGGCGTTTTTTTATCGAATTTATATTTCCGTTTTTATTATTCATTAATATAAGAATGAATCTGCAAGACTACAATTTTTTAGAACATAAACATTGAAACAACATTTTACTCTATATAATTAAATATCTTAATATTATTTATAGTAATGATGAAAATATAAGCGTTAAGGCTGGACATTCATTGCAAATGCATATTTCGGCGTTATTTTTAACGAAAATGAGGGTTCTTATTATTATTTTTTATCTCAATGTATACTTTAGACTACATTTTTTTTAGACAATAACTTATATAAAACCTTTTTAACTGTATAAAAGTAATAAATAGGACATTATTTACAATAATTAATAAAATATAAGCATTAATCGACAGGCCGCGGCCAAAAAATCGTTTTTAGTATCCTAGGCGGCGGTAATTCTGAATGACTATTTATATGTATGCATAATATTTTTTAATACATATAAAGTATACTTCATTATCTAAAATTGGTAAAAAGAAAATTAATAAATATTTAATATTAATAAAGTTATAATGTTTTAAATTTGCAAGATATTTTTACGTTTTTTCTTGATTTGAAAACGCTTTTTATTTATACAAAAAAATTATTTCAAAGAGTACATTATATTTATTCCCATATTTCGAGGCTTTACTCACTTAATCAAAGTTTTTTTTTAATAAAAAAACCTTAATCAATATTTTAAAATAAAAATTCCAAAGTATGAAATGTGTCAATAAATGACGTAATTATAAAACTTACAGTGCTTAGAAATCACGCGTTAGGGAATATTTATATACACGAAGAATGTTTTCTTACGAGTACAAAGCTGTAATAAAATGATTAATAAATGTTAAATGTGAATAAAGTTATAATTTTTTAAATTTCAATTTCCACATTTTTTGATGATTTTAAAGACATGATTTTTAGCAATATATTTTATCTACTCCTGCACATTTAGTTTTCAACTGCCATTTAAAAGATTTTTTAAAAAAACATGTTAATAATTATAAATAAAAATTTCAAGGTATGAAATATGTCAAGTAACGACGCATTTTGAACTACAGATTTAAGTGTTAAATATATTAAATATGCAATAATGTTAATTAAATTTGTGTCCCAAAATAGTTAAGCAATCAGAGATAACGACTCTGTAAGCGAAATTGTGATGGCAAGGTTTGTAAACGTGAAGTGTCTCTGGATTGATTCACATCACAACCATGGATATAACTCAAATACTCTGGCTACCGCTGTCAAGTTTATTTCCCTTGTACTATAAACTATGGCTAGTTCAGGATGATAAGTTGGTTCAATTGTTTTCCTAGTGTTTGTCACCGACGGTGTAATTTATTACAGCTGCATACATTTGCAGATGAAACTCTGTTATATCATTTTTCAATGAGGACTTCCGCTCGATTACATTAGTACCGCCTTGGTAAGCTGGGTACTGATTAATTAACTAACCTACCATAATTGTGAGGTATAAAAGCAAAAGCAACAATATCAAAAAAAATTAATGCAGTCATATAATTACTAATGTATAATGTTATGAAATCGAGATTTTTTAGGAAACATAGCGCGTAAATTTATACGAAACATTATTTTGGAAGGGATAGATACATATCCCTCTTACTATATATCTATTATCTTATCTCTATACTATCATATCTATATTCTTATACATAATAAATATCTCCTCTCTCTTCCTTTCATCCTCTTCCACTCCCTCCTCCTCCGGTTCCTGCCTTTCCCCCACACCTTTTTTTGGCATGTATTTACTGCCTTTGCTTCTGTACCCCACAGTTAATGTCATTTTGAAAACAAATATTTTGTTTTCAAAGCTTTTATAAAACTATTGTCAGACCGATTGTATTTTATTGTATTGAAACGTGGGCCTCACCACTCCGGGAATTTAAAATTTAGATAGAAATTGGTTGATTTTTAGCAAAAAGATGATTTACTATTTTTTTTCATTGGCCTATATAAAAGCCCACAACTATTATTTCATTGCATATTTTTTAAAACATAAATGGCCGCTTTAGGTTTATTTCCGTGTCCGTAGAACTCATCCTCCGTCACCAACTTGCAACTTTCCTCGTTTCACATTTCTTCGGTTCACATTTCTTCGAGACAGAAAAAAGATCATTTACTTATTGAAAATGACATTATATAACGATCCTATGTTTTTTGTCTTTCTTCAGATTCCAGGTTCTTCCAGATTCTCTCCTGGAAACGAGTTTTTGAGGTTCTCAGATAACCGTTTATAGCCTCAATCACTTCGTCGTGAACATGATTCATCACGTTCAACATATATGTAATACAGCCACTCTTGAACCTGAAGCTTGAAAATTAAAGTGATTAAAGAAAATAACCTGTATCGGTTTCCGTTGCTATCATTCACTTCAAATGAAAAAATGGATCATCGCTGACATTCATTTTTATCCATAATTTAAAACTGTAACATAGCAAATATCGGGTAATGAAAATATTTAAATAATAATTAATTCAAGAACTTAATTTTGTCAGTTGCCCAACACTATGGTGCGACATTTCGTTGGCGCGTGCCTATAAAAACCTCCGTAGAGGGGTAATAGCTCTCTTTCAACGTCCTGTGCTGTGTGCTACCTAACACTCCTTTCTACGAGGGTTTTCTATGATCTTCTGCTCCTCCCGGTAACAAACATCGCAATTCTGCTTCTTCTGACATCAGCTAAATCATAAGGTATTATTCTAATTATTGGGTTTATTCTCATTTTGCAGAACCCTCGTAACTTATGAACTCGTAAACTTCGTTAACGTCGTAACAGATCATAAACTAGTAAACTTCTTAAACTCGTTACAATCTCAACCTTGTGAAGATTATCTGACTCATCCGCAGACGTGTAGTAACTATCAAAATAATCATGGAAATCGTAACACGTGTACGTACTTAATGTTAGAGGTAAATTCAAGAGAGGGTAATGTAAAGTAAATTCAAACTATAGTGCTAAGTGTAAATTTAAATAACCTATTATAATCGAAATGCACTAGTACGCGAGTAAGATTCATCTCTATTCTGAAGATAATAGATCATTCGTAATCTAAAAATTGCAACAAAATCTGAAATAAAATTGTCATCATCTAAATGTGACGATTTCTAATACCTACGAATCATTGGATTATCTCAGACCGCGTCAAATCTATTGCCCTTGACTGACTCGGTGGAGATAAATCATAGTCACAAAACGAGAGCGAGGCGTTCGAAAATTGGAGGACAGGAGCTGGTGGACGACGAACGCTGAGGGTGCGGCCATGGGTTCCTGAGGAGCGCGAACACCTTACAATGCTTCCTGGCAGTTCTACCAAGGAGGACGCCGCGCCGCCCTGACCCAGCCGTGCATTTTGCACCTTCAACTCGCGGAATTCATCAATTTAATTTTAGTGATATTGACCGTGATTTAGGAATGATTTGTAAGATAGCTCCAGTATAGGGATAGTGGTCAATTTATTTAAATTAATCGTAGTAAATAACGCAGGTTTCGATAGATGAAAGGGCTTAACTAGAAAACATAAGTAGATCTTTTGTACAAAAAAACTTATTGTAATAAATTTTGTTAAGATACTATTTCAGATCATGTAAGATTCACCTAAACCAGTCATGTGACCTTCCCGTATTAGTTCCTTCTATGCACACTGTATTGAGTCGAATCCATGAAAACCCCATTCTCATCTCTAACCCCAGTCAGCTGGCGACCGGTGGGGAAGCCTGATGGTCTGGTCAGCGGGCTCCCTCTGAGCTGTGAAATGCGAAGATCCTTCAGATCGGCAACCACAGAGTGATCTAGACCGTGATATACTATCAAAACCTACAAAGAACCTACTCATAATGTCTCACGAATTCTTATAAAAAACGAACAACTGATTCGTTTTAAAGATTTATCAATATAAGCAATCCCTAATCAGCGATTCTGTTTTTAATCTACCCAGATTTTGAAATCAACCATTTCCTTCATCATGGTTAAAAAAGATGGATGTATGAACAATTTTCAATATAAATCTGATATGCACAATGTATTTGCAATAAAAACTTAATTTTCTTTTTCTTTTATCGCTTCACTTAACATCTTCTGTGTACTAACAACATCATAGATTTTTTAACATTTTTTATAAATTGCAGTCTCATTCTTTCTCTTCTTCTTGTATTTTGTTTGTTTCTATTCGTGCAGATTCAAATATAATATCAAAATATTTCATCCAACAACTAAACAGAATTATATTAAACAAGTTTGAGTACCAAATCCTTATCTTAATTTACTTAGTACCTACATTGCTTATAAATTTTGCTTAGGAATTCCCTTACGCTTAATTATGTTATACATTAAACACTCTACCTTTTGAGGCATCAACATTTTGATTACGTACCTAGTTAGAAATTTAACTAAGCAAAACATTCCTTAAAATTTTAATGCTTATAAAAGGTAATTATAATGAAACGTATGATCATATCTGCTAATGGGTATAAATATTAAGGGGCACACCTTTCTGGGAACATAAAATTTAGATAGGAAAATGGTGATTTTTTACAAGTAGGTTTTCATATCTTTTATATGCTACATTTTAGATACTTCGGACAAACGTGGACCGGTGAAAATTACATTTCATCCATGGAAAAAGAGCTTAACGGAAATTCTCATGATTAGGCCCTGTTTTGTTTAAAAAATAAAATAATGATTTAATATTTACTTTAAAAGTGTTTATTAAAAAAATATTAATATTTATCATCTTCTTGTACAAAATCACCAAATATTTGCCAAAATTTTAGACTTAATATTACGGGAACAGGATCACATTATTCAGTATTGGTAAAGTGTAGATGGTAATGATCACAATTTATATAATGTGAGGAAGAAGTCCGATTAGACATGGAATTTCCAAAGCTCATAGCTATGTTTACAAGAAGTGCACATGGGCCATAACCCACATTATCATTTATACTGAGGTTATTTTTAAAAACATAAGTTTTAAAATATTACGAGTATATCAATTTAATTCGATATATGAGCGCAGGAGTGCCCATAATGAACGTATTTCCTGATATGTGCTTGTAATTACGATATATATATTGAAATCTAAGTCAGTAAAATAGTGGCGGTCCTTGTAGTTCAGTAGCCATGACATTGGCTTCTCATACCGAGGGTTCCAGGTTCGATTCCCGGTAGGATCACAATTAATTTATGTGATTTACTAAGCCTGGGTGTTTTGTGATGTATTTTACTTCTGTAGTTGGGCCTCTTGGCCCGTTGAAGCGTAAAAAAAAGATCCTCCATGAATGGTATGCACTAAAATAAATCTTCTTCTTCTTTCTCAGCCTTCATGTTTCCACTGTAGGATATAAGCCTCTTCCACACCCTTCTCTGCTGTAAGTTATAAGTGCCACCCATCACAACAATAAATATATGATAAACTATTGGTGGTCTTCGTGATTCATTAATACGCTCTGAACATTCAATTCGTGGTTATAATACTAAAAAATAAAAATTAAATTTTTTGTGAGTTGGCATTTACATTACAACACCAACCTCCTCCTTTCCTCACCCTAACCACCTTCTTAATCAATACCATTCCTATCACCCGACTGTGAAATTCAATCATACCGCTCAAGCTGTACATAGTAAAAAATGTCTGCTACCACCTCTAAAAAATATTATTTTTGCCATTTGACGAAATTTTCGTAATAGTTGGCTCCGAGTACACTGCGTGTGACCAAAGTGTAAAATTTTGTGTCGCCAAGTTTGGAACTCATCTTCGTTTCATTACTGGAAGAAAGAAGTGTCGTCGGCAAGTGAACATCCTTCTTCTAATCCCATTCTCATATACAGTCCACTATAGTCATATCCGTTTACCCATCCATCTCCTATTCCTTTAACTCCGTCAAATTTATCCACAAGCTGTATGAGTCCGCATTCGCAGCATTGCGTTGGAATCAGTTGATATGTCAATGAATTATATTCACTTGGATGCGATAAAAAATTATTTTGTCGTCAACGAATTGTATTTAATACAATAAATAATATCAGTGTTGGGGACGACGAATGTTAAAAATATTTAAATACATATTGTGCGAGATTCCGGAGAAATTGCGGTAGAAAATTAATTGTTCCGTTGGTAGAGACGGTGAGAAAGAGCGCACGGTCTGTTTCAATCTCACTTGAAGCTCTTCACCTTTTTCCGTGAACGTGACCGGCAAGAATATACTTAGATTTTCAAATTAATTTAAATTGGTCTCTCCTCTTTTCTGCGCTCAGCTACGTGCTCAAATGGTACTGTGGGGCCTTTAATCAAGTATATAAGTGGTAGTGTACAATAATTGTTAAAGTTTATTCGTTGACTAAAGTATGGTACGATCCACTCCATATAAAAGATTTGTTACTGGAGAATCGCTCTTGCAGATATGACAGCAAAACGTGAAAAATTGAACTAAAACACAAGAAATACCAAAGATTTTAAAGTTTTGAGTCAATTTTTAACTGTACGCCGTTGAACGAGTGAAATATTCAAAGCTGCTGACACATCCGAGGCCGGGAAAAAAATAGTAAAAAATAAAAATAAAAATTTTCCCACGCGGGGCCATCAGCTGCGTTTAGGCATATGGACTGCAAAGGGCATAAAAATGTAATATAATATGAGGTGTAAGTTTAGATTAAATAAGATTATAATAAGATATCTTATTTACTCGAAAGAACGGGAAATAAAACAAATTTAAATTAACATCAAATACAATGAACGTATCTACTAAATTATTAAAAATCATCACATCAATCGAACTTAACCTAAAACCGAACAATCACGACTCTGTTGCGACGGATCAGAATTATATGATTTACCACAAAGGACACTGACAAGTTTAAAAAAAAGCAAAAGGGGAGTAGTGCCACACCCTTTTGTCCTGACATATAAATCTGGCTTCATCAATATTCATACGTCTTCTCGTACAAGCTCGTCTATTGTTGAAACTTTTATCTTCCAATACTTGATTTACCTGATCTTGCTTTCAAGCTCTCAGCTCTAATTCTGATGTCATTGACACTCACGTCATGTATATGTTTATTTCTCACTATTAATTTATTCAATTTGACCAAGCGACTCTTTAACTAATTTATTTAAATCTTTTAATACAAATTCAAGTTGTTGAATGTAAAATATTTAGACTGATAATGCCTTTATAAGGAAAAACGCAATCCCCAGAGGGATTACCATAATAAAGATAAATTAAGATTGTCTCACAGAGACGAATCTATTTATAGAGAAAAGAATTATGGAAGACTTTGGTTGTTTAAAGGTCTGACAATTTCTCATACAGCTGGCTAAAGTGATCACCTTACACAATGCAACGTTCACCATTTTCTTCCAAGATCGAATAAAAAACATATATCCCACTTCCAAAAAGTGGATAGATGAATATCACGTATTGCGTAAAGTGATCACTTAAGCCGACCATATGACAGGTCCTTAGTCCTAACAGCCGAAGACTTCCATAATTACTTTCCTATATAAATAACTTCGTCTTTGGAGACATCTAAAATTTACCTTTGTTCCTCTTCTACCAACTTAGATGTTATACACAATACACTCACATGATCGTATTATTTAAGTTATTTTTATTTTCAGTAGGCTTCCGGAGTCTCATTTAACTTTCAATGTATAAATAAAAGGGAAGCTGAAGAATGCAGTAAAAATATAATTTCTTAGAAGTTGACTTGAAGAAATCACACTTCACAAAATTCTAATATCTAATGTAATGACATCTAAATATTTTAATGTGTCGATATGAAATGATATAAGTTTTTATTATACTCACTTTCTTTGTAAAATATAACAACAATGAAAGACGAATTAAAACATATAATATAACACTAAACTTACAGTAATTTAATATATGTTTTGAGCTTTGATAAGACACATCATGCTTTGAAGATTAAATTCTAAAAACATTTGTCAGTCAATTTAAGTTATCGACATTCGTAGTGAAGTACCTTTTATGTATACCGACGGAGTAATTCAAATTTATAAAATATTCCGCGACGTTATCGGGCCGCCGTTGCTAATAATCAAACTTTTGTAATGATTCCAATTTGAAAAAACTATTAAAAATTTGAAAAATCCAAAATTATACTATAATTATTATTATTTTTTAACGAAAATTTGATAAATCTTCTTGATCGTCGCCACGAGTCTGCTTGCAAAGTTTCAGCTCGATTGGATCACGGGAAAAGTGTCAAAAAGGGGCAAGCAAGCAAGCAGACGCCACGAGTTAATATAAAGGGAGTAAAAATAAAACATTTCGCAACAGATTCTCGAAAAAGTGACAAGTAGATATTTTACCAGAAAACTGAAAAGTCTTTTCCTCCTGTTGGAGATACTGATTTATATGATTTGACATGGAATATTTCATTTTGATAATGCAAAAATAAACGTGCGGTAAATACATCGGTGGTTGAATTTTACATAATCCTGGCTTCAGACAAGCAAAAAAGATCATATTCCTTGTGCGGCGAATTTTTCAATACGAGTTGGATTCTTGAGTAAAATATTTGTAATTTTGACATAGCCAGAGACTTCGCTCACTGGGCTTTACGGAAATGTAGACCAAATAGCAATCTTTGCTGCCTTGCTGAACGAAATACCAAAAAGAGCTTGGAGAGACCAAAGAACGATAATGTCTTCAAAGATAAGAGTTTCAGAACAGAGAATCAGAACTAGTGAAAAACGGCTACTATAACAAGCTCTCTAATCTTTTGTGTATAGTTTTCTGGGATATTCGGCCGTGTACATGTGACCTCTCTTCCAATCTTCAGGGCTTATAGACCCTGCAATGGGATCCGAAACGTTGGCCGGAGAGGTCACAAATACACGGCAGAATATCCCAGAAAACTGTACACAGAAGATTCTGAACGACCATGAAAACCTAAGAACATTTTTAAGGTCTCTAATGTTCGATAACCGGGCAAGCACCATAAGAAGAAGAAAAACAGCATGTAGTAGAGAATAATGTATAAAATTTTTTGAGAAAGCCATAGTGCAATAAGCAAAGTAGGAGCTTAATGATTGTGAAGTGATCATGGCTGTGAGAGAAAAATCAACAGTAAAAAAAAAAATACTTTTATTTAACACTGTTATTAAACACTCAATGTTTCCAGAATATTTCACACTGGTTTGCACACAATTCGTCACTAAAATCATCTCTGCACATTTTAGACCGTCGCTTCAAAATTTACTTCATTTCTCACGTAAGTACCACTTGCGCCAAATATCTTTTGCTTGGTTACTTTGCTAGCCAACAGTTTTTTTTTCTACGGCGTTAGCCCGCTGTCAATAATAACAATTCCGTTCGCCGCGCGCGCGCTCGCTTTTTATACAAAAATGTCGATTTCTCGATGCAACGAGAACGCTCGAGCTCCACATTTTTAGTGATTTTGAGAATAACCCAGTAGATTATTGATTCATGGAGACTTCAGTAATGCGCAGTTACCATTTTTAACTCTCGTGACAATATTTTATAATGTAGGTACTTTCTTGTAATTGTAATGTTGGTGTTCAAATGAAACTTTTAGAAAAAATAAGTTAGTATTTTTTTAACCAACAAACCTTCAAAAGATCATTTTGATCATGATAGACGGTCATTTTGTGACCAAACTCTACTATTATTTTAAATAATTTATAAAACTATATGCACACACGATAATCTCGCTATGTTTGTTTTTGTTGGAGTAACTACTTGGTAAATCATTCGTTTCATTTGCTCATAAATGTCGCACTAAATACTGCTTCTCGGCCGCCTGACTTTTCTTATACACCGGTAGCCGTCCAAGTATCTACGCGGGCGGCTACAAATGTGTAAGATGCCCGCGTATCAACGTTTCTAAAATGCGTTTCTAGAATAATGCGGAACCCATCTCAGCCCTTCTGGACGTTTCCAGACTCTTCTCGATAATATTAGATTAAACAGAAAAATTTCAGAGTATTCGAGGCCGTTCTCAATCCTTCTTGACTATGCAGGATCATTCTGGAATATTCTTTGAAATGTTTTTCCTGTAACAGTATTTTATATTTACAGCATTTGCTTTGCGTTTATGCAATCAAATCAAATATTTACATAAACTAACATTTTTTATAGGTTCTATGAAAGCTATACGAGAAATAAAAATTAGCTATTAAACAAAACATTTGCATTGCCTTCCAAGTTTTGAAACTGTTATTTTTCATGATTTATGAATTTGGAAGTATTCTACAACTGGTTATACGGCTAAAAACGCGCACTCGAATGTCACACGGTTTAATGTTTTTTTTTTTGTTGATAAAATTGTATCAGATATATTAAATGACTACAATTGAAAAACCCAGCCTTTGCCAACCCACATCGATTTTTACTTATCATATGCCAATATTGAACGTTATTGAATTGATGTTGACCTTCGTGGATATTTTATTTAAAGCATACTACGTTACTTATTCCTTCATCCGGGCGTTCCCAGAAGAGGGCCCTTCTAAACCGGTGGTTTGAGAAATTGTGGGAAAACCGATGTATTATTTATAACTCAATTATTCTAAAGCATTAAAGTAGGTGCTAAAAAAATTGCTAAAATTACCAGAAAATTTAAGAAAATAAATTGTATTTCAAATTGTTTAAAATAAGCTATAGAGAACTTATCAGCTTTAATTAAGTAATAAAAATAGGTCGCAAAATTTTGCAATGAGTAAACAGGACGCAATTAAAATGAAATGGAAAAATGTATCAATTAATTGAAATATTATTAACGTATTGTTTATTCTTATACTAGAACAATCCCGTAGATGACACTAGAAGGCCACGACTGATTTCTAGATATCTTAGGAACTAGTGATAAAGTTTGATGAAGTCAGAGGCTAGACGCGTCAAAAGAATTGAAAAAAAAGTGGCGCGCGCACTGCGGCAGAACGCCGCATAAAAAGCGATCAGTTCCATAATTGATTTAGTAGAAGTAGCAGTTGTATTTCCATTCTCATAATTAGAGCTCGCAAAAAGAAGCAGTTTTGGGTACATCCTCTTATTCCTTTTGTTGAATTCCATTCATTTCACTCCATCTTCTTAACTCTAAAAAAATTTTGACACACTATATTTTTTTGAGGTAATGTCATATAATCGTGGTCTTCTCTCAACTTCCGTAATTAGCATTTCAATATTAAAATCTTCATCCAGATAACCAGAATTGCTGCTTGTAGCCATCGTTCTGTCACATAAAATATTATATGGTAACAGCGAAACAGCGCGTAGTGCGAGCGGTCAAGACTTTGAAAAGATGCGTTATTTTGCCGCTAAGTGCGCGCAATACGATTCAAAACCCTTTGTTAGAACATTGCGGTGCGACATTATGCCGCAGCGTTTTTTCGCCGCGCGGCGAAAAATTCGTAGTGCGCGCCTAACCAGGGTTGGCGCCACTTATCAATATAAATAAATATTGAAGAATCTGTTATATTAATACTTTGATAGTTCGAAAAAGTATGCTCACAGATGACAGCCCTATCGTTCGTTCGAAATCCATAACAAGAATTTTACCAAGAATATTTAAATACTTTGAATAAATTTTGTTTTGACATATTCTGCTTTGTTTGTGTTAGCTATTTGCGCCACCAAATCATCAGTTTTTAGAAGATATATGCTTACGACCTGATGCGTATCGAACGCAGACGGAACGAGTGGAGCACGGATCAAGAACCTCAAAACTATCCAGTAGAACGAGGGACTACTGTAAGCTAGTGCATTTATCTATCGTGGTACCCGTGATTGTTTTATACCCGATATTTGTACCTACCCCGAACTAATAAGTAATAGTGATGGGAAGTTTCATTGACTTGACTAAACTATTATTCACAATAATCCATTTCAATAAACGACATGAAATTTTACAAAAAACATCGCTCATGAGGTGGTTGTGGGAGAATGCAACTGTTTATTTCCAATTGGTCTATAATTTTACAAGTGAAAAAAAAAATACGACTGTTGAACTTTTGAATGTTACTTGGAGAATATGAAAATAACAGGATATTCAGGAAAACAACAAAATATTCAGGATAGTGAACAGTCTAGATTAAATAAACGACCCATCCATATCAAAGATATAAATTTAAATTAAATTTGAATTAAATCTATCTGATATAAATTTGCATGTTAAACCCCGTATAAGAAACCCGGAGTTCTTCAGAATAAGTCAGCACACTAATAACGTCGGTTACTTTTCTCCCAGCACAAGGTTGTGTCGCACATATAATTTGTATTGTGCTGACCCTAACATTGATGCTGATATTCTTGCAGGCACCTTATCTTCGTTCAAAAACTCACTCATACACAATATCCATTTTCTCAACGATGACATGAACCTATAGATCCATTAAATCAATCATTCATTAAATACTAATCGCACTACACTCAAACACAAAATATATAATATACATAAATGTACATGTAAAATATAATTAATTGCAAAAATACGTGTTACTAGAGCGTGCGGAAGACACTTGTAATTGGGATAATGGGCATAGTCTTCACTATAATGTTTGTTATCAGAGTATCATGTACCTATTATCCTGTTAGTGTCTCTAATAAATAAAAATAAATAAAAAAAAGAACCATCAGGTTCTTAAGTAAGCTATAATAGAGGTTAATTGGGCTGAGAAATATGTAGAGAATCATCCATTGCAAGGACCATTAAAGCAAAGGAAGTTGCAGGCTTCAGGCCATATTCATCTTGCTGAAGTCTGGCGATCTACTAAAAGGTAAAAGAATCGTCCTGAGAAGGAGAAAAAATCGAAATAATTTCAATGGTTACATAATTATTGATTTATCTACGTCATTTTTATTATTCATTTGTGGTAGAGCTTTATAAAAGCTTAATATTATAAAACTGGGCGATATCTCTTGTAGGGACTGAGGCAGCAAAGTTGGTAAACTTTTCTGAAACGTTATCAAAGTTTTTCATATTAAAAGCGCGCAGGTTGCGAATATTTTTAACAGGTTTTAGTTTTGGCTAAATCAAAATAAGCTGCAGCAGCGTAATTTATGAAAGCGGAAATATGGTTACTAAAGTTTTGTATCGTAGGGATAGAAAGAGGAAGTCTTAATTAACTTGTCTTTGCCTGGACTGAAGATTGATCGAAATATCGTCCAAACTTTCAACACATTGTAAAATTATATTAACATAGGAAATTATTTTCATGACTACCTACCGCATAGAAGTATTCACTTAAGGAAATTTTTCTAAAATTTTAGTAGTCAATAATAACAATGCTATCATGGGTTATGGCGGTGGAAGACAAATGAAACACCTGAAATTAATTAAAGTTTTTATTCAAATTTACTGAACACGAACTTACTTGGAGTACTGTTCTTTAATTCACAACAATTTCACACAAATCACTCGTCATTGGACACTTTATACTCCTCTATAATTTCGTTGTCTGTCCGTCTATCCGTCTGTCTATCTGCCCCAGTACCTTCGTGTAAGGTCCATAACTTCGGTCGAATTTTCGACTAAAAAAACGAAATTGAACTGCCGGAGTAAATTGGTCACCGCATGTTGCTACGGCCGCCTCTTTGTGGATTGCCAAAAAGATGCTGTAAATATATACTAAGGATTTGCAAAGACGCGAACCAATGTTATGTTATTTTGACGCTAGTACTTCACATTTGCGTATCTAGGATCGCACTTACCCATTTAACGTCCAGTAGGTATTCTCGAATGTATTTCGCTAGCCTTGAATCTGCTTATCGCTTCTTGTCTCTAGTTTCGCTACCATAGAATCGTCGAAATGTCACAGTAAAATGTTTTTTCCACGCGTCTTGCGCCTCTATTTATACTTTCGATTCTATAGAAGTTTCTGATAGATTCCCGTGTATTCCAGATACTACCAGTACTTTCCAATTCACTGTAAAACGTCCAGAGTTTTAGTAAATCTTCGATTATGTACAAATCTTTCTATTTCTACAGTCTCGTGACAGTGTTATGGGATATTTCGGAGTAGGTAGGCAAAGTTAATTGAAAAAATTATGATTTGAAAATTAAAATTTAATTGTTTTTTTCTCATAAAGCTATTTATTTCAACCGCATCAAAAATATCAAATTTTGTAACTATCCCGACTATCCGTATTATGGGTACTGGTTTTTGATCCAAAGTAGTAGGCTCGGTCTAAATTTGATCGCATAATCTGGGTTCAACTGTAATTATATAAAACTTTTCAATCTATTACTTCCCCTTAACTTTTATATCTCTCCCCCCTCCAACTCGATAATCTTTTCAACCAAAAATCATCAGCTTAAAATAATTTGAATTATCTTAAGCTGATGACTTTTGAACTCTGATAAACTTGCCAGTAAAATTACGGGAGTATTTGAATTATTTTTGGTATTTTCATTTAAGTTCATAAGGCAAAGAAACAAAACGATGGTCAGATTAGCTGTGTTGTACGAATCTGTTATTTACAGCAGGAAGAAAAATGAGGCTATACATCTTAATATGAAAACTCATGTGAAGATATAGGCACATGATTGTAGTTTTTAGGTCATTCATGCACCGACTAATTCATGACGAAATCTTGTCGTCAAAAGCAAAATATTTTAACAATATTTTTATATGAAAATACGTTCTAAGAACATACTTACTGGATTTGGTCCCCGGAGGGATGATTAATTAATTAAGGATAAATGATAGAAGTCTCACAGAGATGAAGCTATTTATATAAGAGAAAAGCGAATGGAAGTCTCACATACGATGGCTCAGGGCTTACTTAGGTCTGATAAGGAGGGTAAATGGACCAAGAAAAAACGGGTGATAGTCACAGAATCAGGTCTTTTATTGCACCACGGGAGAAAATAGTTTAAAGATATTTATTACAAAATAATAGATGGATCCAAGCCTTCTAAAAACCCGGGAAAAGCTTCGATACAAAGTGAGCGCAATGATAATATACTGCTTCTCACGGGTGCGCGTCTCGGCTAAGCGCACATTGCTTATCGAGTATTTCACCAGATGAACATGTATGTTAATGCTCACCACAATAAAAGAAAACTTTAGGAAGAAAAAGTCAACAAACAATATTACGATCATTTAATTGGTTTAAAAATGTAAACTACGTTATCCATACGTGAGTTAAATTTTGATTTTATATTTTACTACTAGAGTTTCTAGAATATTAAAATCTTGAGTGGTAAAATATAAAATGGTATTTAAATTCGTACATAAAGTTAGAGATTTTTTTATTTATGTGTGCAAATGGTGTATAAATCCATTAAAAATAGTTAAAAATAAAGAAACATTTTTACAATTTAAACACTGTTCACAAAAAGAACCCGAGAAATCAATCAAATAACAACCACAAATTATAATAAATAATTTTAGAAACATAATAAAAAAGAAAATGAACAGAAAATTAACTGAATAAAACACCATATGATATAAAAAATCAAACAGCCACCAAACCTATGAGTAAAGAAGTAAAACATTGTCAGATTTTAATATAGAAACTATTACTGCCTCAGAATTGAATTTAATGGTCATGAGTAAACGCCAAATATATCAAAAATATTAGGGGTTGCTTTAAAGGGGAGTTATGAGAAAAAAGTGTATGAAGTACAAAGAGTATGAAGAAGAGCAGATTCTAAATATCTATGATTAAAGAAAAGGGAAATAAAATGATCTGATTTCAATTATTAATACGTATTTCATTTCTTATGTAAGTATGTTTTCGAATTAATTTTGCGAGTCTCAATAATTTTATTATTTTATTAAAATATTATTTTTTTGCCTCCTTCTAAAGAGTGGCCCATTGTGTACGCCAGATTTTAATTTCCCACTATTTTTTAATGCTAAATTTGGTGAACTCGGTTGTTTGACAAGGCCATTTGAGAGCCACATTTATTTTTAAGAATGAGTCGGACCAAGATGTAACTATAACTGGGATACGATATCGTAGAATAATATTGAACATTTTGTGGGATCAATCAGATAATATGAACCACGAATAACTGTGGTTTCTACGAGATGTCACATTTGTTAAGACAACATTTTTCTGTTCATGTGATTTCCAGAAATGCAGACTTTGTTTGGCCGCTGAGATCTTCCGACTTGACGCTTTGCAATATTTTTCTTTGCGATTTTTAAAATCATCTATCAAATTCTATCAACGTCTATCAAATTATCTTATCAAATTACAATTCCAGAACTGAAATCAGTAATCCAATCCGTTTTTGCTGAAATTGCGTTAACTTTCTTGCAAAAACTCTTGCAAGAAGAATGTAAAGGTATGCCTCCATGGACGCGGTGGACATTTGGTCGACATCATATTCTATTTTCAATTTCAATATAGGTACTTACCTACTTTATAAATCAATAAAAATCACCCAATTAAACAATAATTTATTATATTTCATTTTAAAATTAAATCCGGCCTATCTGGTGGGCCACCCTGTATATTGCGTATCAAGGAGTAATTTCAAATACAAATCAAAGAATAATCTAATATTTTTTTATTTTGGAACATTGTATTTGAACAAATATTAAATCAACGGTAAATTTCAAAATGTCACGGTATTATGAAATGCCAAGAAAATGTATTCCCCAGTTCACCGGACATGCGCACAAAGTCTTACTTATACAATCTATGAGTTTATACAGCGGAAGGTTGTTACGTTCACAGAATATAAAAATTTACAGGATGAACTAAATCCGTTCTTAGGTACTTACCTTCTTTATAAATCAATAAAAACCACCCAATTAAACAATAATTTATTGTATTTAATTTTAAAATTAAATCCGGCCTATCTGATGGGCCACCCTGTATATTGCGTATCAAGGAGTAATTTCAAATACAAATCAAAGAATAATCTCATATTTTTGTATTTTGGAACATTGTATTTGAACAAATTGCTTGATCAAATATTAAATCAACGGTAAATTTCAAAATGTCAAGAAAATGTATTCCCTGGTTCACCGGACATGCGCACAAAGTCTTACTTATACAATCTATAAGTTTATACAGCGGAAGGTTGTTACGTTCACAGAATATAAAAATTTACAGGATGAACTAAATCGGTTCTTTATGAAAGGAGGTTGGGTCACAGCGGAGGAATGTCTCCCTTCCGTGTATTAAAGATACATTAATATTGCCGTCAAGTATTTATTCGTGCATATTTTTCATGCATGCAGTTTATACGTATATATTTATTTATTTTAAAGTGTTTTAATGATTATTCATCACCTTTTTAAATATGTTTTATTTCTAATATATAGTTTTAGCTTATTTACCTGGCAGGTATATTGGTTTAATTATCTTTATTATATTTTTTATTTATTTTTTCAAAGGTTTATAATTATTACATTTGCTTTTATACTAATCATTGTTTATATATATTTAAAATGTTTTATTGATTGTATATTTCTCTTGAATATGTTTTATTTCAAACCTAATTTATTAATCAATTAAAAAGACAAACAAATCAACGAAAAAATATTTGGGTGCGACCGGGATTCGAACCACGAATCTCGTCCGGGGCAGGTGCGTTAATCGATTACGGTATAGCGATGAGCTTATACCTTATGTATAAGTCTCATTTATTATTTTATTAATATATATTATCCATTTTTAGAGCATTCCATTTTTTTCTGGTACGGTAGACACAAATTACTTTGTGTAACTGCCGCTAGGGGGCGCTAGAATTAGCCGTTTTAATTCATTTTTAATTTTTGGACACATTTGATACAACACACACATATTATATTTAAGAACACATTCTTATTGTAAAGTTGAATTTTTTCAGAACAAAGTTCTGTGTAATTACTTCCCATCTTTTAACTCGTGGCGTCTGCTTGCTTGCTTGACGAAAAAATTTTGGATCGATTTTTAACCCTTTTCCCGTAATCCAATCGTGAAACTTTGCAAGTAGACTCGTGGCGACGATCCAGAAGATCTATTAAATTTTCGTTAAAAAAAAATAATTACACTATAATTTTGGATTTTTCAAATTTTTAATGGTTTTTTCATACAATTCAATTTGTATGGAGATTCCGACGCATATGGTAGACACGAAAGCCGAAAATGAAAAAAATAGTATTGTAAAAACTTGTTTTTTATGGGTTACTTTTTTAAAACCAAATTCATTAATCGATTAGAAAGAAGTACAGAACTTTTATAATTCTTTCAAAATTTACAAACTCGTTATTTTTTAAAACAAGTTAAACGTATGCGAATCAGCTATGGCACAAGCTCTGGTTTGTGTACTAAAAAATTAACGTTACGTCATGCATATATATTTTGTTGGACTATGATTACGTCATTTTTTGGTAATTTTAATAAAATGAGCTGTATTATTTGAAATAGATATTTGTGTGAGCTGTAAAATTTGAATTTTGAATTTCAAAATGCAATATTCATACAGATACGAAAGTGAAATTTTACATGATAGTGTAATTTACCTGAGAGGTTTGGTTAGAGATATACGAATCTCTCGAAGGGATAATGTCGGATAGGAAAGGGTTGCTGGTGGCTTGGGATCAAGAGATGAAGGGGGCAGAGCTATTTTCTGCAACCACGCAACACTAGATTTTCTAACAGTAATAAAAAAATCATTTTCGGTAGGTAGTAGATGCAAGAATCAGATATACGTCGAATGTTACTTTTTCTCTGTATCTAATTAAATTTATAACATTTTTAAACAAGACGACACTGGTGAAGAAATTATTTGCAATATTTACCAGTTTTTATATGTGAGGATGGGTCACAGTCAATGAATATTTCCGAAATTTGCATCACAAACTGTCTACAATACCTAATTAGTCATCATCATCATTCTTGGCACTTCAACCCTTGGTGGGTCTTGGCCTCCTCAATAATTTTCCTCCACTCATCTCGGTCTAGTGCCAGCTCTCTCCAGTTTCGAAGCTCTAAGGCAGAGATATCTTTGAGGACGTTGTCACTCCATCTTAATTTTGGCCTTCCTAAGCTCCTTCGCCCTACTGGCCTTGAGTTCAGCAGGGACTTTGGTACTTGATGCTCGGACATTCTCTCCACATGACCCAGCCACCGAAGTTTTCCCGGTTTTATAAATTTTGTGACGTTTGGCTCCTTAAATAGAGTATAGAGCTCATTTTTGTAACGTCTGCGCAAAAGTCCATTATCTAGAACCGGTCCGAAGATACGCCTCAAAATTTTCCTTTCAAAAACGTCCAGTGCTCGCTCATTTCTCTTAGTTAGTATCGACATCATATTAAAAAATAATTAGACATAAAATGTTGAAACAAGTGGTAAAAAAAATACTTTTACTTTATTAAGTAAAAGTATTTTTTTTATTGGCATAAAGATTGGCATAAAAACCAAAGACAAAATCATGTACCCGATATTCGATTTGATAAAAATAAAGTTGAATTGATTTAACAACAATAAAATGAATTTTATTTTGGTTATTGCTGCCTTTTCCTTTATAATATGATGTTAAAAATTAAAAAGTCAACAAACCTTTGAGTAAAAAGTGAAATATTTTAATAAAAAAAACTATCGCTATCTCAAAATCGGCAGCATGTTTCTTTGTCAAGCTGTCGTCTCAATAACCATCACAATACAACTCTCAATTCAATTCAGATGTTTAATGGTATAATTTATTGTATCACAAACAAAACGCTATTTATTCAACAGCTTTATCAATAGTCTAAATTGGCATGTTGTACATCTAAATAATTACTTTGTGTATTGTCCGTACTTAATCCAGTCCGAAATTTCTCTATTTTATTATGTAATATCGGTACTCACTAACAAGTTGGAGAGATTCGGAGCGCTCTATTGTAAATATTTGTAAGTAGATAAGTATGTATAACCGAAGCCCTTGGAAATTTTGCAGCTTATGTTATTTGTATTACTACCCAAGCTTTGAAGGAATAGCTTTAAAATATATTAAGGAAATTATTTTTCATTTTATTTCCTTAAGCAAACGAATATAAAATTATATTATAATATATTAATATTTTCATTGCCTATGAATATTTTACTTCTGTATTAATTTTTTATACTTTTTTTTTTTTAATTTTAATTAAATTTGAATTTAAGAGAGCAGCAACAGGTTATTATGGACACTGATATGTGGTTCTAGAGTGGCATTACAGAAAAAGTATAAATGTTTTAAGAACATTTGGAAGATAGTGTTATTAGTTTTACCGTATGATAAAGAAATTAAATAGTCCCTTTAGAGGTAAACCACACTTACTGTAATATTGACCGAAATGAGTTATGAAAACCAACATTTATCTCTATTCCAAGTTAAAATAAAAGGGAATATTCCATGTCTATTTATAGTTATTTAGTGGTAAAACTCACAATTTGAACATTTTCAATATATCGCAATTCAAATATTAAATCTCATTATCTTAAAACTACTCTAATATCTCTTAATTAGTTTTACCTGTAAAAGGATGAAATTAAAAATTTTATGATGATGAAACTGAAAATAAAGTTTTTATGATAAAGAAATTATATTTAATTTTTTTATCACTAAGAAACTAAGAATAAGGTTTTTACTTATTGTCACGAGAGCTTAAAGCAATGGAACTCTGCATTATCGAATTCTCTCGAAAGGTCCACATATTTCTAGAATCAACTGAGCTATTCTCACAATCACTGGAAATATGGAAAAACTACTAGAAGTGTGTAGAAACTAGTAGAACGTTCTCGATGCATCGCAAAATCATTGTTTTGTATAAAAAACGATAGCGCGCGTGGCAATCCAGTCAGTTATCTATGACAATACGGTGATATCATGGAAATCAGCGGCGATTCAGTGTGCGATCAGCGACAAGAAATTGAGAGATTACCTAACAGGCATTTGGAAATAAGTGCGACCACTAATGTGCAAATTTACGTAAATTATTGCTAACTTGCATGAAACTAAAAGCAAGGGCAAAAAAAATCAATACAGTCATTTAGAATTACACAACAAACATAGCCTATATATCTATAGTTAACGTGATTATGGAAGGGATCGATACATAAAATCTAGGATTCAGTACGTTTTAAATTAGTAATCCTCGTTAACCGCATTTAAAACATTTTTTTGAGTATTGCTGCATTTGCTTTTATACCCCACAATTGGTGAAAATTTAAGAACAGTGCTCTGATAAAATTCGTATCTAGTGACTTTGTGTGATAAATAAAACTTTTAATTCTTTTTAGTATTTCGTTTGTGTCCCACAGCCATGATTCCGTAATAATCTCAATTATAATAATTTCGTTTTCTGTCCCCGAGACTTCGTGTAACGTCCGTAACTTCTGTGTAGTATTTTATTTTTTTATTTTTTTTATACTACTTAATATTATTTTTTTTGCTAAAAATTTGTATTTCTTAGGAACCGACATGTAAAAGTACTGTCATTTTGGACGGGTTCCAGCTATTATTTTAATAAATGCACCCCCAGCAAACTAGAAAGAAATAAATAATAAATAGCGCTCTATTATAAATGCAGGACTAATTCATGAAGCTGTTAGAGAATGTGAAGAAGCACGTGTCAGATTAACTATAAATAATGTCAGCTTGCTAGTATAAGAGTGTACTTTAACCAATTGAAAGACAATATATTTTCTTTCGTTAATTTCGTCTTCAGCATCTTTTTTAGTTTCGTAAAAATAAACGATATCATTTTTTATTATTGTTGTAATTTTGTTGCTTCTTGAATTTCAGATATAATTATTTTAATTTGTTGTAGTTTTATTGATTGTTGACATTCATATTTGATTTGATAACTACTATTTCATTTGTTGTAATTTTGTTATACTTTATGTTAAGTAATGTTTTTTTTTTTTTATATATCACTTTATTAATTGTTTTTGATAGAATTATACCTTATCTCCTTTTTTTATTATTACCTATCAATCTAAACATGTTTATATATATTGTTTCTTTAATGGTACGTTGTACCGTGTATTAATTAAATAAATAAATAAATAAATAAAACGAACGTGGTGGACTTCTTCCTATGCTATTCAAGAGTTTTTGAAAACTTCGAATATGGATAATTCTTCTCGATTTTTAGAATTCCGTGACAATAAGTATATCAAGCAAAAATTAAAATAAACTGTTGAAAGTCAACAACATCTACAAGTACAAAGCCACAAATATGAGAAACGTGTGTGAAAGACTTTTTTTCGATGGCCCAGGGCTTACAACTTGTATGAGCTGGCTTAAGTGATCACTATAGACAACACAAAGCTCACCAATTCCAACATAAGAACATCCACATATTATCAAGATAAGAAAGTTATTTATAAAGAACTACACATTATCCACACATTATCAAATTAAGAAAGATCTGTATAAAGAAGTTTAAGTCAATTAAGAATATTCAATAAAGAAATCTATAAAAAGTTATACATAAAGAACTTTCTAAATTTGATAATGTTTGGATGTTCTTACGATGGAATTGGTGAACTTTGCGTTATCTATGGTGATCATTTAAGCCAGCTTATACAGGATGAAAGCCCTAAGCCTTAGAAAAAAAAGACTTCCACACACGTTTCTCATATTCATGGCTTCGACTTTATGAGATTTCTAATATTTATCTTATTTTGTAGATGTTGTTCATACACATATGTTCAAATCTGAGAATCTTTCGTTTGTTTAAATAGACCATGTATGTAAGAGACGTATTTAGTCTTTTCTCATGGACCAGTTAGTAAATATACGTATATTTTCGTAGCTGGTTATGATACCTCTATATTTTAATATATCTTATATTCATAGCTTCGTCTTTATGAGACTTCTGTAATTTATGTAAATTAATTAATTATCTCTTTGGAACAAAATCCAGTAACTGTGCTCTTAGAACATATCCACATATAAAAATATTATTAAAATATATATTGGTGTATAAAAGGAATTTAAAAACTGAAAATATTGAAATTATATATTGTGTTACAATAATTCGTAAGAATTTCACTTGTTCATTAAAAAGTATATTTTGCTTACTACTCCACTGCTTTGTCTCTACGAGACTTCTATAATTAATCATCCCTCTGGGGACAAAATTCAATAACAGTGTTCTTAGAACATACCCACACATAAAAATATTGTCAAAATTTACAAATGTCATGTTTCTAAATGCTTTAAGACCGTTCTTAAATGAATTAAAATATTGCCTCGATTTCGCAACTGTTGTTACGCCAACCTTTAAACCTCGGCCAGGGCCGGCTTAAGGTTTCTTGTGTAACTAATACGGCCTCACTTTCCCTCCTCTCTGCCTACCCCACACTCAAAGGCAACACTTAAGCGTACAAATTTACCGCCATAATCCATCCACTAGCTATAAGTACGGTGGACTAACAGATTTGGGCCAATCCCGGGGTATCGTAGGGTTAACACACTTTAAATTACATTAAATAGAAGCGCACGCCATTTAAAAAAAAATTAAGTACTTAATATGAATAATGTGCTTACCTTAATATTAAACATCCATTAATAATTTAATAAAACACGTCATATATAATATTTATAAAAATGAAAAAAAAAAACATATTTTATACTTCTGCATCATTTTTAAAAAAAAATCTATATAATTTTTTTATAATTTTGTCCTTGCAGTTCATTGGTATTGTGATCAAAAAAAGAGTTTGTTTTGCCCCAATCAAACTTACTGGTTATATAATCTACGAGGTCCTGACGTTAACTGAGCGGGCCTATTCATGCCGCTTGCATGAGATACGAAGGAGTCTGGTGCAGTCCAAGCAATCTAAAGCTATCGTACATCTCTTTTTAATCTATAGACATTATTTTATTTCACGTGCATTGTATGCTTTCTGAGATATTACTTTTTTTATGTCTGATATGCATTTTTTATGAACCTCATATTTCGAATCGATTTGGAAGACATCCACGGTTATTATTGTTAATTAATAATAATTGTAATTATTTTTCAATGTTTTCCTTCCCAAAATGTTAGTTTTATGTCGTAATTGAGATTAGTATTATGTTGATATTTGTATGTTTTTAATATGCTGACTATGATACCATAGGGTAGAGGTTTTTTATTAGTATCGTAGTCAGCTGATGTCAGCTGATGATGATGTGATCTTATGAGATCAGTAATAGTTCAGTAAACCCATGTGTTTGTTCTCAATATCAATTTCTTGACGTGGTACTTGAATCTTTGGGAATATGTATGGGAGGCAGTTAAAGGAAGATCAGCCTAAATCATATACTATATACCTTTACTTTCTTTCTAGCTTTGAAATCGCTAATTATCTTCATTTTCATCTCAAAATCTGTATCTTGTTTGGATTCAAGTTGTTAACTTAAGGTAAAATTGAGCTCTATCTTTTAGTCAAAAATATCTGCACAATTTAAATGGAGGTTATAATTTATATATCTTTAAATTCGTGCATGGAGTGCGAATAATTGACATAGCAAACACTGATCTACCAACTGAAAAGGCGCTAGATGTAGACGACAAGACACAGGATGTATTTTCTCTGCTAAAGATAGTACAACGCAAAAATTCTCGTACAGGAGGCATAACGTACGATAACAAATAAAATGGACGTTGACTGAGAAGTTCATGTACACAGATAATATAATATTTTTTTATGGTTATAAATATTTATTGAGAATAAAAAATATATTTTAAAATAATACACAATGGTGTCTCTAAATCAGAGGTCAGAAGGGTAGGTTAAATCCTTTAACCAACTCGCTAAGGGTCGAACCCACTTGGCTACTGGGGGTAACAAACCAAATTTCCTAGAAACATACACTCTAACTATCGATCGGAATGCTGTACACTTCACATATCCTTACACCTGATCCTCGCTTGTACAGCCGAGTATTTTTTATTGAGAGCTCAGTAACATTTCACCCAATATGTAACACATTGTTATTTTTGAATATTTAAATATTCATATATTTCGTAAAAATTATTTCCGAAGATTTATTTTTTGTGACCTTTCGAACGCGGAATGCCAGGACTGCCAAAGGCTGCATTAAGAGAGATGTATGAGAACAAGCAATAGTTATTATACGAGGAAGATGGTTTATATATATTGCAGCTAAGATAAAATGAAGAGTAACAGATCTTAGAAATCAGCCCCTGTATTCTGTCTTCCAATGCCCAAGATGATGCAAATCTTCTGGAACCAGGATCGGACTCTTCAACCCTTGAGGATCTTAAATCTAAAGAGACATTTTGATGGAAAAAAAAATCTCGTGAACCTAGTAATTCCTGGCGGAAGTTTTTTTCTGCTTCGCACAAACTTTTCGCTTTATAATTAAGACAAAAGTTGATGTTTAGCTTTAATGGTTTCAAAGCTTCAGCAATCGACTGCACTAGTGATTTTTCAATTTAATAAACACCAGACAGGTAAAAACTTTGAAATTTCCACGATGAGCCCCTTTTGTTTTTAAAATATTCAATAGTTCCTTCTAGATTTCGTTAAATTTCCATAAATTTCTGCTTATTTCACTACCTTCAACTTAAAACTAAATTTATATGCTGTTCATTAAATTTTTAGTTCATTCATTGGGGAATTAAAATATATTTTTATAATGTCGTAATTTAAGGGGGGGGGGGGTTAAGGATAAGGTTAAATCGTACAAAAAAAGGCATGTTTTTGTGAATTTTTTGTGACGACACAGTTAAAATCTCTTTATTAAAACTAATAGTTCATTAAAGTATCATATTTGAAGAATATTGTGTAAAATTTTCAAGACGAAATATTAAGAAATACGGCAATGGCAGCAATTATTCGGACGTGTCTCGGAAAAAAGTAGAATTGCGGTGTCCATCATAACTTGGTGGTAAATTATCTGAAATCAAAAAATCAAAATTCATTCGTTAGATAATATATTTTTCCAGGTAACGCTGGGAGGGTTTTTTGAAATTTCAATTTTTCAATTTTTTGGAACACTTTGAAGGGAAAAACGCGATTTTTTGCGAAAAATATCGACTAATTTGTTATTAAAAAATAAAAATTAATAACAAATTTCAAAAAAACTCGACAGCGTTACCTCGTAAATTATTTACAGAAATAGTATTCAAAATTTCAAAAGGATCGGTGCAGTAGTTTTCAAGTTATGATGGACACCGACTTTGAAAACGTGAGATGTGGGGAAAACGATTTAAAGTTTTGCACACTGTAAAATTCAAAATAAAACTCAACACTTATTTTATACTTACACATAATCGTCGATGCCATATTCACACGGCAAAGAGCTTTCATCATCAGCATCTGTTTGTCCTTGTCTACGCAAAACTCTTCCAATGCAAATAGCACGTCCGGTAGTCCTCAGGTGAGCGCATCTCTTAGCTGCCCGAGCAGGTATAGAAAATCAGTCTGAGTATCGCTCAAATGTTTATAATTTCGTCAATTTTGCTCCGATTGACTTGAAATTTTGATACAATATTCTTACGATGTTATACATTCATTTAAAACATTAAAAATAAAATACAAAAAAAAAAGTTAAAAACCTTACCCCCCCTTAAGACAAGAACGATATTTTCTGTTTCTGACACTAGCTTCTCATACAAAATTAATTTTAAAAAATTATTTTATATATTTATTTATTATTTAAATTAATTTTTTTCTGCTTAAGAACGCTTTATTTTTTCAAAATTACGAATTATTTGGTTTAGATATGTATTATGTTTTAATCACCGCATTTCAAAAACTTTGGCTATCAAAATATGTTGTTTATTTCACACAATGACACATTAATTTATAAATTAAAGCGTTTTTGATGCTTACTGCATCATCTTCAGTAATATACTAAATCTTAAGACTAGAAGACATTTTATCTGCTACATGGGGAGGGATGGTCGGGGGCGGGGGAATGGGAGGGGTAGGGAAAAAGTGAAAGTGCTTGCTGGGCGGGGCTAGTATGGATAGGAGGGAGGATGTTATAGGTGGTATTTGTATGTTGAGTGCATTATCATTATTTAGAAAGAAAACGTAATATAATTTATATTTAATTTTATTAATTTATAATAAAAAAACGTAATAACGTATTATAATTTTTTACTCAAAGTGTCATCGTGTGAAGTAAACAACGTTTTGTTTTATTCATAGCTCATTACAATGAACTTCCATTAAGTTAACCACGAAAATTTTGAAATAATATTTTTAGGGTAAGTGGTGCTTTGTATCTTATAAAAAAAGAAAAAAAATATATTAATGCTGAATTTTGTTTAATTTTTTATACTCCTAGTAGATAAATAATGCTCCGGAAATATCCAAACCCTTTTCACAATACTTCGGTTCAGTTTTACGTTCACTGAAATATACAGATGGCTTTCGTGTTAACACCACACATAGTCGCCGTTGTTTTAATCGTGCCAATATTTCTGAATAAAAGGTGCAAGTACAAATGGGGAACATTTATCAAGACAAGGGTGCGGACCGTGATGGTATTTCAACAGTTCTTTAAATAAATAAACAACAACCAATTTCTTCTATCTTCTCGTGCAGATTCAAAACGGTCAGAAAACTGTGAATTTTTAGTAAGTGAATTAAACTTCAACAAAAAAAAATTTAAAATTATTTATTCTTATTTTTTTAAATAGAAATACGAATCCGTGTCACATTAATATTTGTACTATTTTCATAGCATAATCTAAAAGCTTGTGCTATTAAAATAGGACTTGTCTGGAGTGAGGTTCGAACTCGCGACCTTTGGAGCACGAGGCGAGAGTCCTTACACCAATAAGCTACTCTTCCTACTTATTCTTACATCTATCAATATAAAGAGTTACAGTTACAAATAATTAACCCTCCTGCCGTTTACCCACTGGGGCAAGTACATATGTAGAGAGAATACCCATACTCTTCTATCCTGATACACCACTTTTACTTGGACCACATTTATACACATTGTCACGTCAATTTTCGGTTATTTACGCTTTTAGCGATTCTTTTATTATCCTCGTCCTATATATTAATACATGCTGTCTGTTGTCCATATATAATATTAGATCCTTACATATGAAATTGGCGTTTAGTATGGGAGGAACATAAAGCCGATTTTTTTTTATTATAATATTTTTATTTAATCAAAGTTTGTACCATTGCTATCTATGCACTTTTGCCATCTCATAGGTAGTTCATCGATCCCTTTACTAAAAAAACCATTCGGACGGGAATCAATAAAATCTTTGAAGGCGGTTTGGACTGCCCCATCGGAGTTGAATTTTTTCCTTTGCAAGAAGTTATCCAAATTTCGAAAAAAATGGTAATCTGTTGGGGCAAGGTCCGGAGAGTACGGTGGATGTCTTAGACATTCCAATTGAAGCTCCTCTAATTTGATAGCCGTCTGTTGTGCAGTGTGTGGTCTAGCGTTATCATGAAGCAGCAGTGGCCTAGAGCGATTAACCAGCCTCGGTTGTTTAGCAGCTATCTTTTCCATCATGGTTTGCAGTTGCTGACAATAGACATCTGCCGTAATCGTCTGGCCAGATTTAAGATTTAAAATCCCTTCATTATTGTGCCGGTTGAGTAATGCAACGCAGCAGTCAACGCGCGTTTGTTGATTTGCTTCACTCAATTCGTGAGGTACCCACCTTTCAAGCTTTTTCACCTTACCAATTTGCTTCAAGTGGATTAAAACAGTTTTATCACTAACACCGCAGCCTGCAGCTAACTCGGATGTGGTTTGCGATGGATCCGCTTCCACAATAGCCTTCAATTCTTCATTATCAACTTTGGTCTCCGGCCGTCCACGGGGCTTGTTCTGCAGGTCGAAATTTCCAGAACGAAAACGTTGGAACCAAAAACGCACTGTGTTTTCTTTTGCGGCACCGTCGCCATACACATCATTAATCCTTCGAGCCGTTTCTGCAGCACTGGTGCCACGGTGGAACTCGTACTCGTAAATAACGCGATATTTCAAGTTTTTCATTTTGTAAACTGAGTGACGCAAAGAAAAAAACAATTGAGGAAAAAACAAATGAATTATAATTTTCAAAACACAAATACATGAGTAAATAGCTGTATAAATTTGGATTTGGAATTCCTAACCAAAGAGAAGATATTTGAGATCAAATTTGCCAGTAGTTTTTGTACAACAAAACAGACTAACATATAACAATATTATTTTTATAATATGTAGGTATGCTCTAGAAAAACAATAACTGCATTATATCCCCAGAGGAATGATTAATCAGTTAAGATAAATTATAGTAGTCTCACAGAGACATTACGTTAGATTCTTAGATTTGAACTTACCTATATAGAACTTTCAAAAAACTGTTCTTACGATAACATTGTGTAGAGTTATAACTTTAGACAGCTCATATAGGTAAGCCCTGGACCATTGTATAAAAAGACTTCCACGCACATTTCTCATATTCATAGCTTTGTCTCCCTGAGATTTCTATGATTTAACTTAATAAGGTTAACAGATTAATTTATTTTTTTTATTTGTACAACACACAATAGTTTTCACGTCTATAGTTAGGAGAGGAGCAGTCCCTCTCATTAACAAGTAATTAATTATATCCCTCGATGAGAGACAGCTGCTCTCAAAAATATATTATTGATAAAAAACTAAAATATTCTGTATGACGTACCAAATTTAAATAAAAATTATATTTTAAATTAAAATATTTCACAGTGAATTCACTACCAAATCATTCAAATAGGTTAAAGTTAACAGATATTTAAAATTACCGCACATGTCTATAATTCTCGGGTCCCCAGGTCAACGAAGTTTGATTACATGACACGTGATAGTCCTTGTTTGTTTATTTTGTAAATTTACGAAGAGATAAATTGTTCTAAAAGTTAGAATATAGTGAATGAAATTGGTTTTAGTAAAATATTCAATCATCTCGTAATGAAAATAATAAATAAAGGTACTTAACCGTAAATGTAAAAAGATATTATTGACTCAATAAAAACATTGGTTTTGTAAATAAAATAATCTAATTTGAAATACAAATTAAAGTAATGAATAAGTAATGTCTCGTAGTGATTTCTTTTCAATAGAAAAATAAAATCTACCCTCAAGGTCCACCCAAAAATATTTTCAATATTTTGGCAGAGATTTCTATTCCATCTATAATCACCGAACGACCCTTTATAATCAAATTGTTCACTTCATGCCGTACAACGTTTCAATAATCTGCAAATAAAATTAATAATTTACGTATAAATCCTGCAAATGTTTCGTGGCCGAAGTTTTAATCTGAGAAGTCAGGTACCAGTCCATTTAGCTGACCCAAAGGCAAACGTCGAACTAAAAGCGAAATTCAAATGATTACATAATCTCTGGGTAAAAGTTACCCCTACGTACGAAATCGTGGAGAAGTGGATTCGCGGAAGGGGTGGGTCTCTCGAATTTCCATATTTAGTATTTTATTTTGGCCCATTTTGTATCTGCAGATATGTCATTCAGGTGATCAGGCTTAAAGTCTTAGTGGACCAGCAGCCTATTGTGCCGTTGGCTTATATAACACTAAGCTGGTCTTATGTCCTTTTGCTCATTGAATATACAACGTGTCGGAACAAAGGCGTGGTTTATTGGTTTTCATATATAACAGTATCATAAACATTTGATATCCTAAAGGGCCTGGGACCCAGCTATTCGTGTTGTGATCCCTGTTAAACAATTCATATTTGTGTATCTTGTAAAGGTCTAACGTTAAATCTTATATTAGTGCTATATATTATTATTCTTAATCAATTTTTTTTTTCAATTGGTTGAGCAACTTTGTAGAGTGACATTTAAAAAATTAATTTTATTATTTGTTTTAATGTACTTACATTTGATTAATTACACCTACATGTTTCGGAAAAAACTTTCCATCGTCAATTTTTTTTATGTACGTCAAAATATCAAAACCAGTAGCTTATTGGTCTTGTGGTTAGGACACTCGCCTCATGATCCAAAGGTCGCGGGTTCGAATCTCAGCCCAGACTAGCAAGTTAGTCCTATTTTCATAGCACAAGCGTTTAGCTTAGTTTGAAAATAGTAAGAATATTGATGTGACACGTTTTCCGTGTTCGCATCTCTATTTTTTTTAAAAAAGAAAAAAAAAATAAAAAAAGAATAATGTCTTTTGTTTTGGTTTTCAAAATTATTTAAAAAAATTATTTTAAATATTATTGCTGAAGTTATTGATTACACAAAATTTTACCTTGTTACGCTGCCGGTCCGCGGAATCATTTTTTGCTAAAAAAAGTGCCTTTTATTTTTTATAGAATTTTCTGAAAAAGTGTTTTTTTGTTGTTGCTTTCTAATTTACCTTTGTGTTTAAAATATTATAAATTCTTACTGAATTTCTTCCACCATAACGCGGAGACCTACCCTATGTTTAACTATTTTTAAATTCGATTTTTTAGCCGCTCGGATTTTAAATATTTTGGGAATTTTTAAATAGTTTTTCGAACTTGGTATGGCCTTGTGCGTACCAATATACTTCTAAGAAATGTGACACTTCACTTCAATGTGATATATCAGTTTTCTTTCATTTTTACCATGTATGACATGTAGAAATATTTTTTTAATAAATACTTTCTATAACAGAGATTCACAGAAAAATCTATCCATCAAAAAAACGTAATCACCGCTGGGACTCAAGCCCGGAACAAATGTTGCCGAATTGTTTTCTCAACTAACCAACTTACCTCTTATCTATGTTGCCGCAGAGAGGATAGAATGCTTCACATTTTTATCTGGATACACCTTACTTACCTCATTCACTTTCATATAATTTTCATACACACACTTCTGTTGTTAAAGGACCGCCTTGAATATATAGTTTATCTGATCAGGCCAGGTCTTTTGCGACCATCCTGTATTGCAATCAACTAATTCTTTATTTACCATTTACCACCACCTCATCGTTCATACGTTCCACGACCCCAAACCATATAAATATGACTCTTTCTTTCTACTACATAATTCAGATTTTGACCGTATAGAGTAATTGGATTTCTTTTACATTCATTTTTTAATGAAGCATGTCTTTTTGTCCTCAGGAGACGACCATATTTTTAATTAGAATATTTCTAATTTTTTTCTGGTAGAATCTGTGGGGTAGCGACAGAACTCCTAGTCTATTTTATTCAATGAAAAAAAATATTTGAATATCCTTTAAAAAAATGTCAATTCTTAAAAATATTAAACATAGAATAAATGTGTCCCTTAAAGCATCAGCTATTTTTTTCATTTTAACACTCAATATTTTTCTGTACAAAAATATAACGTACGATTGATGTATGAGGGCTTTAAAAGCAAAACTAACATTATCCACGTGAAAATAGAGAATGGCGTATTTGTAACTGATTATTATTTGAAAATATTGACAATTTCACAAGTGATGACTATTGTTGAAAATATTTTTTAGTAGCAGAAGTTAGAGATATTGACTATTAAGTTTATGATATATTTTTTCGTTTGTATTTTTTTTAATAAAACATTAATTGGAAGTATGTGGAATTGTTTGTGGAATATTAATACTTTTACGGTCAATGGTATAACTATACGTAGTTGAGCGTATATTCCAAGGTATGTGTAAATGTATTTGAACGATTATGATGACAATTCTTACGTCATTTTGACCATGTGGATTGAATAGTTTTTGCGAGTAAGATGAGTGACTCCTTTTCTAATAAAAATGTTTTTAGTTTCAAGATAAATAAATAAACAATATTTACAGATTCCCTCCAATTGACATGAAAAACCAAGAGGTTTAATTTAGAGGTAAAAATCATTTAAATGAATAAATAGATAAAATTCAAGATATTGGCTGGAATTGCGGAAAATTATTTTATGCCATTTATGTTTAAATAATAGTTGACTTTTCCTATGGTAGCCAATTAGACACCTGCAGCTAATTTTTTGCTAAATTTGGTTTACCATTTCACTATGAATAGACTTAAGCTAGAACACCGCTTGTAAATTGTGCAAATTTATTTCAAAATTATGGTGTCGTAATCATATTTAACCCCTAATGGCATAAAGTTATCTTCCCAACAAAGTCAATATATGCTTCTAAAAAAATATTGTTGTAAATAAAATGATAAATATCTAATTTTAGAATTTAATTGTGTAGTAATATTTTTTCTGTTTTAGATCTATCAATCATATGGAACTATAAAGTTAATCAATTCGAGGATCCTGCTTAATTTTTGTTACCAAACACCCCACAAACATTTTTATACATCCGCAGAGTTCGACTATTATTATGTTTTTTCTTGCGCGTATAAATTATAAAGTTTTCCTTTCATTTTTTATTGTATTTGCATGAAATATTGAAAATATGTGTCACCATCCGTTAAAATAATTAAAAAATTTAATCTTTTTTACGGGTAGGTACAAATGTCGATTCCTAAAGAATAAGTATTCATAATTATTATTGATTCATAAAATCAAACACGGATTAGTACCCAAATACTTTGATGACAGGATGAAGCTAAATAAGGATTTTCATTCTTACAATACAAGAGGAAGCGACAACATAAAACTACCGAAAAAAAAGAAAAACACCTCACAAAATTGTATGATATACGAAGGTCTAAGAATCTTCGATAGCCTGACAAAGGAAATTCAAAACACGGTGAATATAAGGAGGTTTATACAGGAGTGGAAAAATTTTATTGTAAAATTTTTAAATGACTAAGATGGAATGCAATATTTTTAAGTGAAATCATATATTAGCCCACACAGCAGCATGTGTGGAACTTAATAATTAAGATAAATAAATAAATAAATTATAAAAAAACAAAGAAAGAAAAACGAATAAAAAAGAAATAAATAATTTTTTACATTATTAATTACATGTTTTTAATAATGTAGTTACATTTAATTACATTTTTAATTATATTTCTACATGCATGGAAATAAAACGCACGTTTTTTTTACTCGTTCAATTTACCCGAGCCTTCGCCTTATAAGGGAATTATCCAACAATTAAATTAAATGAGTAGAATTAAAAAATTATTATTCTTGATAATTGAATTCTACAAACTTAACTTAAAAATAAAGTCCCACAAAAAACCGGTAAAACTGGTTTTCATATTATTGCAAAAAAAGTGAAGACTGAAATTTTTTTTCGGCTTATTCAAAATATACTCTGAACGATAACCTAATTTTTATTCTGGATACAAAATTATCTGAAATAGAAGATTATCTAACTGGCTACTGAATTTAGTTGTAACTACATTTTTCATGAGATGACAATAATTCTTTATCTTTTCATTGGATATCTAATATGACTGAAAAATCTCAAATTCTGAATATACTGAAAATTCTGAAATTTTGAAATTCTGAAATTCTGAAATTCTGAAATTTTGAAATTCTGAAATTCTGAAATTCTGAAATTCTGAAATTCTGAAATTCTGAAATTCTGAAATTCTGAAATTCTGAAATTCTGATATTCTGAAATTCTGAAATTCTGAAATTCTGAAATTCTGAAATTCTGAAATTCTGAAATTCTGAAATTCTGAAATTCTGAAATTCTGAAATTCTGAAATTCTGAAATTCTGAAATTCTGAAATTCTGAAATTCTGAAATTCTGAAATTCTGAAATTCTGACATTCTGAAATTCTGAAATTCTGAAATTCTGAAATTCTGAAATTCTGAAATTCTGAAATTCTGAAATTCTGAAATTCTGAAATTCTGAAATTCTGAAATTCTGAAATTCTGAAATTCTGAAATTCTGAAATTCTGAAATTCTGAAATTCTGAAATTCTGACATTCTGAAATTCTGAAATTCTGAAATTCTGAAATTCTGAAATTCTGAAATTCTGAAAATCTGAAATTCTGAAATTCTGAAATTCTGAAATTCTGAAATTCTGAAATTCTGAAATTCTGAAATTCTGAAATTCTGAAATTCTGAAATTCTGAAATTCTGAAATTCTGAAATTCTGAAATTCTGAAATTCTGAAATTCTGAAATTCTGAATACTGAAAATTCGGCCATCATAGTATTCGTATTTGATATTTTTTCTTCTAATTCCTCGAGAAAACTATCAATGCATTGGCTACTTTAATGCATAACCATGGTAAATACAATGAAATCTGTTTTCAAACAGAAATTTGAATATATTATAAAAAAAAATTGTTTTACTAAAAACTCAATGGTATCGACATTTTTACATGTTCAATAAAATAATGGATTTCATTTAATATATTATATGAAAATCTATAACCGCTTTTTTTTAAATTTTATTAACCGGTTTAATTTATCCGAAAACCGGTATTAAAAAACCGACGAACCCGTCTCGGAAACAATAAATATAATTTGAGTGTATTAGTTAAATGTCCCCTGTCGAACTGTGACAGGGTGTGACCGCAGCCACGCACACAATTAAGCGCGCCCGCACGCTCACAGCAGCCCATCACATCCCCTAAAAACATCCCCGGGGGTTGGTGAAACCGATTTGCTTAAACTGCTTTCCAATTTTCCGGCGCGTCGCGCCCCAAGCCAATAAACGTCATTTCATAGCTGCTTCATTTTTCATGCGAGACATCCCTCTATTCGCCATGTTCTTGCCCCGTAGGGTGGGAGGCTTTTTTGTGTTGTTCAGCTCATTTAACGGCGGTGTTAGTTGCTTCTGATTGATATTTGTTGCCGCCCTATCGGATACCGACGGTGCAGTGGAAATATCTCACTTGCGCGACGTCTTTTACATACGTCAGTACATTACTGACAAAATAAACAAGCAGAAAATACGGCTTTGCTTGGTTGGAGATTTTCTTCTCCTTCTATGAAGGCCTTATAGGACTTGGAAGTCTATGACCGTAGTCACTATAAAATGCTTTTTGCCGTTTGCTTGCTTGCTGCTGTTATCTTGTATACTAAGCACTTGAAGTTGTCAGGTATTTAAAAACAAAAAAAAATGGTATCACCTAACGTCGTCTTCATCATCAACAGTGTACTTCATCACTAAATACTTTTGGACTTCCAGATAACGCCATTTAAACGTCAGCCACGGCTATATTATATACCTATGTACCCAAAAATATATTTAAATTATAATGCCATAAAATGATTTGTTAAATAAAACCAATTTTATTGATATTTAAAACAAATTAATTTGAAATACTCCGCTTTAAAAAAAAACACCCTTTGTAAACATAAGCGCGATAGCCGGTAAAAATGATAGATACAGAGATAATTGAGTGAAATAAGCAAAATCAGCAGGCGGGTGTTCCACAGATGGCAAATATTCTAGAAGACAAACGTTTGACATACGAATGACTACTGAAACATTAATGTTAATCAAAACGCGGTGTCCAGGTGGGTTTGTGTCCATTGCCTTTTTAATCAATAAAGTTTAATTGTTTTTAGTGTTTCGTTTTGTCTCCCACCACTGAATCCGTGGCACCGAAATTTTTCATTTTCAATTATATTCTATTTGCTTATTTCTTGTTTCAGCTTAATCCAAAAGACTCACACACCTATACTACTTGGTTTCATTTCATGGTATTAAATTTAAAAGAATATATTGTATTGCCGAGGTTTCATATGACTCATGAGAAAAAATTACATATTTTCTTCTCATTTTCGCTCCATTTTAAAGAAGAAGACAGATGATAATAGAATAAGACGATCAATCCAAAGCTTATCCTGGATACACTAATTTAAACGCATACGTCACTAGAAATATTCCCCTAATGATATAAATATTTTGATGATTGATATAGAGACAAACGCGCGATATGACGGAATATATATTATAAAATAAGTCAATTTCAAATTGCGTGCCTGTTTCCATGGAATGAGACACAACGAAAAAAATCTCAGAAATTGAATTGAGATAAAATCTCAAACCATGTATCTTTTTTTTTTTTTTTTTTTTTAAAAAAAATAGAGATGTGAACACGGAATACGTGTCACATCAATATTCTTACTATTTTCAAACTAAGCTAAGCGCTTGTACTATGAAAATAGGACTAACTTGCTAGTCTGGAGTGAGGATCGAACCCGCAACCTTTGGATCACGAGGCCAGTGTCCTAACCACAAGACCAACAAGCTACTGAAATATATCTGAAATCAGAGATTGGCAGAAATAGATAAATAGTAGGAATCAGCGTCCACGTCTTTTAATTTGACAGCAAGACTTTACAAGTGTGCAAAATACCATAAACATCCTTAATTACCTATTTATTCAGAATACTTAAACAAACATAAGGCATTAAATTGCAAACATTTATTCTACTTTAACAGCTATTTGAGGGATGAAAATACGCACAACTGACGAACGTAACATTAACGGTCAATGGACTAACATTTGACATTTGATGCACAAGTGTGAAATGAGGCCCAAAATGGAGAAATTCTGAAACAATTCGTGTATACGGAGACCGCGAGAGTTGTGTCCAAAGAATCTCATGAGAGTGAGATCCGTACCTTGGAGATTGTTTTGATTCAAACATCTCTTAGTGGACAAGGGCTGTAAGAATTTAAACAAAAGGTACGCGAAATATCAGCATTACTAATTCAATATGATCAAAACAATAAAACGGAACCTATATTTAAGCAGATTATTAGGAAAATTTTGATTTACATTAGTGATATTGATTGAAAGAGACAGAAAAGGTATCTGATTCTTTTTTTTTTTTACTTTGATTACTTTTAAGCGAATATTTACGAGCAGATATATTTGGTGCTTGAATATAATTAATCCCAAGAATTTCTGTTCAATTTGTTCTTGGAAATCAAATCAAATTAGTAGTGAAAATGTTAAAAAAATTATTATTATTCATTAAATAATATAATTATCTTTGAATTGAACCACATGAATATTATATTATATTATTATTTAAATATATGTTTTATTGCACTGAAGAACAAAAATATATTTTTTGGAAACCGGATATTTCAAATTAACTTTTTTTTTCATTACTACTAGCCACAACGTTAATAAAATAAATATATCTTAAATATTATTTGCATAAAAAAACAGTTCGTAATAACACAGTAAAAGTGGTAATTTTTATGTTTTCCTCACTAAACTCAATCTTTCAAGGTTACACCACCTTCCCTTAAACGCACGCAATGAGCATTTTTAATAGATTTTACAACAAACATTATGACATGTTTTTTCGAAATGCCTTTGTCATTAAACTTTGAGTGCTCTATAAAATATTAATTAAATTAAATAAAAATAAAAACAACGAAAGCAGATTTTTTTTTTAATAGAGATGCGAACACGGAATACGTGTCACATCAATATTCTTACTATTTTCAAACTAAGCTAAACGCTTGTGCTATGAAAATAGGACTAACTTGCTGATCTGGAGTGAGGTTCGAGCCAGTGACGTTTGGATCACGAGGCGAGAGTCCTAACCACAAGACCAACAAGCTACTCTAAACTACTATATATAGATGGTTATTTATAATAATGAGTAAATTACTTACATAATATAAGTAATCGAAGACGAAGTTCTCGTTGACTCCATTGAAATTTATCTACCCAAATGGGACGCAGTGCAAACAAGGCCACAATTATTTCAAACATTAACAAATTTCTATAACCGGAGGCATATCCGACAGCAAAATTATTGTTCGCAGAACAAAGCTTTGCTGAAGTGCATTCGGACGCCTGAACGTGATTTCCAAAAGTGATTCAGTGCGTCTGAAACATAATCAACGAACGAACAACCTATTTAGTACACTTCTAGGCCTTACGTTTAACTCCGATATATGGACTTTCAACAAAAGAGAGATTCAAAAATTTGGAATAACGCAAAGGATAGTTTTTTTTCAATAAACAAAAGTACAGAATGATAGGCGTATTAGAGATATGGTGCTGGCGGAGAATGCTACAAATCTCATGGACAGCTCACATTTACAAGAAGAAAACGTAGATCTTCCGCTACAAAAATTTTCGAGGAAACTTGTTCCCGTGAAAGAAGAACTAGATGGATGGATTTGGTGTAAGTTTACCTGACTAAAGAAACCGCCAAGAGTTCTGCAGATCGAAATAGATTGCGCTGGATAGTTATGGCTGTCCAGTCAACGCTATAAACTACCATGAATGCACTGACTGCGAGAACACAGCAAATAACAATAAGAAGAAAGTATAGATAACATTAAAACAATAGGACAGATCTAAAAAGATGAAGCGAAACGTGTTGTTAAGTGAACATAAATATTTAGTCGACGAAAAAAGGGTGCAAAAAAATTAATACAGCTGAAATTTGGGGATTATATGAATCTATTTTTTATTCGTCAACAGTTCAAGAGGCCCGTTTACAGAAGCGAAACATATCACAGAACACCCAGGCTTGAGTGACCTCATCAGGAATCAAACTCGGTATCCTCGGTGTGAGAATGATTATTTTGTTACCCATTTTTTGTCCCAGTCCTAAACCAGCCGCCTCTTCTACGATTTTGTACATTATAAGATTAAACAGAAAAGGGCTCAGACTGTCACCCTGTCTTATACCATTACTCGTCATGATATCCTTTGATAATTCATTGTCGACTTTAATCTTAGTTTTACAGTTGGTTTATACATTTTGGACAGTCTTCATCAATGTGTTCAATATTCCGTTTACCAATAATATTCTCGTAATGTCTTTCAGCAGCACCCTGTTGAACGCCTTTTTTAGATCCACAAAACATATATAGGCCACTTTGTTATATTCTAATACCTTTTCTCTATTTTGTGAAAAGTTCTTCATTTTTAAATGGTTCCTTAATAATTTTATATGTGCTATGGAATCGAACTCGGAACCCTCGGTGTACCATACATTGCATTCTATACAAAACAATACAAATTCATTCCGCGCTCGAATTATGGCGCTATCATAAAAATACAACATTTTATTATAAATGTTTGCAAACACATGAATATCTGCATCAGCATAATAACGGTGGGACATGCCCCGGAACATGCTGCGGCAATAACAAAGAAATTGCAACGCCAGTTTTTACTTACGGCTGGGGAAGGAATAAAATCACGCGGCTTTGTAGCGTGCAATGGGGGGATTAGTACAATACTTACGATTTTCCCATCTGATCAGAGCTGGAAGGGGACTTGCTCTGAATATTAACAATACTCTGGAACATACCCACGGTGACACTTTTCTCTCGAGAGTTGGTCTCAGATATGAACAAGCTTTACACGCCCTCAATACTCTCAAAAACTATTTATTTTAAAAACTTAATAAAAAAGATGTACATATTTATATGGGAACATGTATGGATGTCTTTATAGGGTAGCCCAGGGCTAACGATCTGTATAAGCTGGCTTCAGTGATCATATAAAATGTAGGTAATTGTATTCGCAGTACATACACATAAATATAAAAACATACATATAAAATGTTGTTAAATATATTTGTACTAGCTGTAATCCGTCAAAAATGACGGTACTTTTACATGTCGGCTCCTAAAGAATAAAAATTTATTTATTTACAAAAAAAAAAAAAAATTTTTAAAAGAAGTTACGAAGTTAGACAAACAGACGACGAAATTATGTAGATTTTGTTAAAAACCACTTTACTGATATAGTATATCATACTTAATAATCAATTTAACCTAATTAATATTCTATTTTTAAAGTCGTCCTCGTTCTCCTAATAAAATTCTTATTTTTCCTCATCCGCTCCATAGCTGATATTCTGTCTCCCTCGTATAAGCTTTCATTGTCTTTCTCTTATAAGCTACTTACTTAACTTCTAAGTAATGTAAACGTCTGTAAGTAGGTTAGTTTATATTATTCTGTCCTGAAGAAGCTTGAGTGCAATCTAAACCGGTAGAAATTGTATATAATATCACGTGGATTAAAACAAAAAAAGAACATATTTTAATGTAAGTTATTATGACAAACCACAAAGCGTTTACTTTCTTTGAAAATTTAATAAACTTTATATAAACCACATTGATTTTAAGATTTGATACCACCGTATCTTCGTTAAGATGGACGCAAAATAATTCTTCTTTTATAATTTCAACATAAATAATTTTTAAATAACACCTAAAATGCCTTAGTAATAATAATTTCACAGAATCCGCTTATTATGATGTTTTAGTGAGAGATCACACGTAAACTGTTGAGAAATTGGAACCACATTTTTTCTGGAAGATTTTAATATTTTTACATACAGTGAGCGAATAAATTTTTAATATATTTATATTTTTTTAATAGAGATGCGAACATAGAATACGTGTCGCATCAATATTCTTACTATTTTAAAACTAGGCTAAATGCTTGAACTATGAAAATATGACTAGCTTGTTGGTGTCCTGGAATGGGGCTCGAACCACCGACCATTAGATCACTAGGCAAGTGTCATGACCAGTACACCAACAGGCTACTACTCTACATTCTATATAACTTACACTCACGTCAATATTACATAAATCCAACATTTTACAAAAAATAGGTCAGAAATATTGGGAAAAATAAAGGTATGCTTCAAAATCGCTTATCCCAATAAATATTTTTTATAAATACTCAATATGTAATACGTATCGGAATATTAAATTCAAATAAATAAAATAACCAGCATTTTACATATTATTTTGTTGACATATATTTTACAGATTAATATGGCAATTACTTTGTGGTGCTACATTATTAAAATTTTTACTAAATAAAACTTTATAATGCAAATACGTTGAGTGATGTTTATCACAACTACTGTTTCAAAAGGAGCAGTCCTTCTCACCGTCAAGTTTAATTGATAAGTAACTTATCAATTAATAGTTAGTCATCAGTTATGATTTATTGCTTGAGGACTGCTTTTCTCGAAATTAGAGTAGTGATAAATATGATTCGACATGCTTGCATTGCAAAGCGTAAATATTTTTTTATATTTTTATGACAATTTGACATTACAGTAAAGTAGCGTTATGATTATTTTACTCACCCTATTTCATCCGAAGAATCAACGCAGTACATTAATAATATAATAGGACTGCTTTATCGAAATTAGAGTAGTGATAAATATAATTCGACATGCTTGCATTGCAAAGCGTAAATATTTTTTTATATTTTTATGACATTTTGGCACTACAGTAAAGTAGCTTTATGATTATTTTACTCACCCTATTTCATCCGAAGAATCAACGCAGTACATTAATAATATAATAGGACTGCTTTATCGAAATTAGAGTAGTGATAAATATAATTCGACATGCTTGCATTGCAAAGCGTAAATATTTTTTTATATTTTTATGACAATTTGACATTACAGTAAAGTAGCGTTATGATTATTTTACTCACCCTATTTCATCCGAAGAATCAACGCAGTACATTAATAATATAATAGGACTGCTTTATCGAAATTAGAGTAGTGATAAATATAATTCGACATGCTTGCATTGCAAAGCGTAAATATTTTTTTATATTTTTATGACATTTTGGCACTACAGTAAAGTAGCTTTATGATTATTTTACTCACCCTATTTCATCCGAAGAATCAACGCAGTACATTAATAATATAATAGGACTGCTTTATCGAAATTAGAGTAGTGATAAATATAATTCGACATGCTTGCATTGCAAAGCGTAAATATTTTTTTATATTTTCTGACAATTTGGCACCACAGTAAAGTAGCGTTATGATTATTTTACTCACCCCGTTTCATCCGAAGAATCAACGCAGTACATTAATAATTATAGCGGATTACCTTTGCTAAATCGCTAATCTGCTAAAGCGGAAAGCGGATTTCATGCTAAACTTAAATTAATATTGAGAACATCGATGGATTCCACTCGGCGCCGCAGAACGTTGCACACACGTCATCAAACACACACACGTTTACACGGAGATTACACATGCAAAGAGTAATTAAATCTCAGTATTGATTGCACTATTCAGCCGGAATCTCATTATAAAAAACTAAATAGTGCGCAGCGCATACGAGCTGCATATTTTACGCCGCATTATCTCAATTTAAACAGATATCTACTTTTATTATCCAATTGGATGAGCTTTGAAAACTATCTTCTTTATTCAAAATTAATTTAAAATAATCTGAGCGATTATTTGAGAGAAAAAAGCAATAAGACTATTCAGTACTTAAAATTTAAAACTTCTTTGTAATTGATCTAAAAGTCAGAGCGGAGATTTTAAAATAAATAAAAAACAATAATTTCGTTGTCTGTTCATCTGCCCATCCATCCGTCAGTCTCTGTGTCTGTCCCCTTCCCTTCTACGTTCGTAATTTCGAATTCACAGCTAAAAACAAAAATAAATGGTTGGAGATGAGGCTTGAACCCGGGCCAGCAAACCTAAAGGCGGCAACGATAGCGATGTTGCTATATATATATATTATATGAAACAAAAGTAGTTTCTGGAATATCTCGCGTTTCCTGTAAATCGTCTCCCTGAGAAAACCTAGGCCGACGTTTTGGCATGCTATCACGTGCCATTGTCAAGGCTAAAAAAGCCTCAAAAGTTACGGACTGACCGTACTTGTTCGCGGGTGACATGAATATTATTTTTTATTCTAAATGATGAAAATTTATCTTAACAGATTCATTAATTTCAATGAATTATTTCATTATATAATATTATTTTCAATATTTAAGAATTCAAGAAATAAATAGGTCGTATAAATTTAAGGAAGCGTGTATATATACTACATTACGTGAGGTTCTGACTTCCGGCATCAGACCGGGTTGGCGCTCTTCCGCCGGATCTTCCTAGATTTGTCTTCTCTTGAAATTCTAGTTCCCGGAATATCATTTCAAACTAACTAAAAACATTAATGTAATTTTAAATATATTTACCCTATTTTTTACTATTATCTACTGTTTTCGAGCAAAACGGGCCTTGATTTGATTATATACCTTTACCTATTTATATTTTTCTATATGTTCCTCCCTGTGTAGAAATAGTATTTTTTCAAATTGAAAAAATTGTTTCATTGCCATGTAATAAATGTTTATGGCAATGAATATTAATGTTTATTAATATCGTTGTCCTCATTTTTTCGTATTGTATGTACAAGTGGATTCAAATGCTTTTATAAAAAAATATTGCAAAAAGTTTTTAAAATAAGGAAAAATATGAGGTGATTACTTAAGTAAAGTCAGTTTTTTATTCAAATATTTAAATGCATGCAAAAAGTAATACAAATTGGTAATGGTTTTACTTCGTTTGAAAGCAAATTTTAAAGATACATTTAGGTATTGTTATATTCAATAAAATTTACATTTGACATTACCTGCAAGAATGCAAAAGTGAGCACTTTCTATTTGAATTTTTCTAGTTAAGACCAGATGTTTCTTATCAAGGCATTGAAAAACTTTTAGAATATTGACGAATTTTTTTTTTTTTGCTGTCCTCTTCTTTTGAAAATAATATTTCTTACACAACTTAACCCAATACAATACAAATAAAAAAAGGCCGAGGTGAGATTAATTTCAGAAACTCATGAATGTCGTGAAAGAAACCTTATGTATGTGTTGAGATTTAGATCTGTATGAAATCTCAAAGATTATATTGAGATTGTCAACAAGTTAAACCCACCTATAGGTGTTTTCATATAAGCTTACAATTGAGTAAGTGTGAGTACAATGAAGGGATCCACCACATACTGAGCCGTTCTACGCGCAAAAGTGTCCATATCGGCCCAGCACATTCGCCGCCTGGTTGGCATTATTTTATCCTAAAGCGACCTCCTCGCTCGGCCTTCGTCAATACAACACGCAGAGTCGTCGTTCATTGTCCCGCGCATAATTAATCTTCATTTGTAAAATGGTTGTACAATATATAATAGGTACCAAATAATAATAAAATAAAAACACCCAAAAAAAGGCTCAGGACATAGAAAACTCCACCCCTCCGTGGATGGAAAGAGACATAGAAAAAAAGAAAAACATACAAGATTCGTGTCCAAAGAAATCATCACCGACGGTTTAAACACTGGTTCAGTAATAACCAAAATATATTAGCACTATAATAAAAACAAAATCAAAAAAGTAACCCATAAAATCCAAGTTTTTACTATACTCCCTTTCTTTGTAAAATATAACAATTATTAAAGACGAATTAAAACTTATAACATAACACTAAACTTACAAAAATTTAATATATTTCTAAAATGTCAGATGTTTTGAGATGTCAAGATTTTGATAGATTCAATTATTATCAATATCGTACCTTATGAATTTCCAAATGATTTAGTCAGAATCAGATTTGAGTAATGTAGAATTCTTCAAAACTAAGCAGAAATCTAAAAGAAATAAATTATTATTTGATTTTTTTCCAAAAAAACCTAATTTTGTTGTCATCTGTGAACCAATTGTTTTGTAAATTTTCGAGATTCGTAGTGATGTACCTATTATACCGACTGAGTAATTCAAATTTAGAAAATGTTCCGCGACGTTATCGGGCCGCCGCGTTGCTAATCAAACTTTTCTAATGATTCCAATTTGAAAAAACCAATAAAATTTCTAAAAATCCGAAATTATACTATAATTATTTATTTTTTTAACGAAAATTTGATAGATCTTCTTGATCGTCGCCACGAGTCTGCTTGCCAAGTTTCAGCTCGATTGGATCACGGGAAAAAAAATCGATCCAAAGTTTTTGTTTACGGCAAGCAAGCAGACGCGCCACCAGTTAATATAAAGGGAGTAAAAACAGAAAACAGTACAGCAAAGAAACACAATGAAGCATAGCATGAGCATAGCAAATACACAATAAAACCGTTGTTTATCAATAATGACGTGATCGTTAATCATATTAAGTAGTAATAAAATAAATTAAAAGCACAATAAATAAAAAAACAGTGAAAAACAGAAGAATATGTTAAAAGCCGTAAAAAGGTAGTTTGAGTATGGTGCGTAATACGCGCATTGTTTCATTGTGTTAATTTTACAAATACGAGAGGGGCGAATCCACACTAATTCAATTGCAAGTTTATATAAAAAGACCTATACACAAAGTTCGATTTGAAAGTACCCATATTTATTTTATATGGAAACTTCGACAAAAGGGAAGCTTTAGATAAAAAACTATTTAAAAAAACTGAGACGAGATAGATTCAAATTCAATATAATATCGATTAACCGAAATTAAACCTTTAACGTATAATAAAAATCGTGAAAAGAGATATAATTAATAAGAATAAACTTTGTTTTCACCATTGTTTGTTGAAAATGTGAATAGCTACCAGAAATATGTTTAAATATTCGAAATTTTCTTAAATTCTTAAATTTTATGAAATTCTCATCGATGGGCATGAACTATAATAATCATGAGCAGAATTTTTTCTCATTTTTTTCTGCAAAATCACTGAATAGATTTTATTTAACAGAGCTATTGTTCTAACGCCGGATGTTTTTGCATTTCCACAAATTCATTGTCAGAATCAGTTCATTATTCTTTGAATTACTCTCAATATTTAAAGAGAAATCCATACTGCCGCTGAACTAGCAATGCACTTTGAATTATATATTTGGTACGTATAGAATTTCAAGCGAAGTATTAAATTCACCGATTTTAATGAACGGTTAAAGCGTCCATATCAGATGAAACAGCATGGGCACAAAAAAATAATGCTTTATTGCACTAATTTTTTTTAAAATTGTTTCTGTTCTTTTAAATAATATTATAAATTTATAATTACGTACCTTTAAAAAGGGTTGTTTTACATGAAAAAAATACAAGAAATGATCTCATTTAAGTTTAACAATTCCAAAAATCACCAATAAATATGCATCGAGGATATTGGAATACGCTATTCAGAGTAACTTATTTTTATTTTATAATATATTATTATTGGTCTTGTAGTCATGACTCTCGCCTCGTGATTCAAAGATCGCGGGTTCAAACCTCACTGCAGTCCAGCAAGTTAAGTTAGTTTGAAAATGGTATACGTACTCCTTGTTCACATCTCTATATTTTTAAATAAAAAAAAATATATCAAAATTTCCTAGTTAAGTAAATTACTTTCTTCCGTGTAAAATAGAACGCTTATTCTTAATTTCTACATTATTTGGAGAATATGATAAAAATTAAACTATATCTAGTTGTAGTAGCTTCTTGGTCTTGTGGTTAGGACACTCGCTTCGTGATCCAAAGGTCGCGGTTTCGAACCTCACTCCAGACTAGCAAGTTACTCCTATTTTCATAGCAAAAGCGTTTAGCTTAGTTTGAAAATAGTAAGAATATTGATGTGACACGTATTCCGTGTAAACATCTCTATTTAAAAAAAAAAAAAAAGATTTATCATTGTTATAATCCTAGAAAAATTGTTTGAGTCAACGAATAACTTTTATGTGAAATTTTTTAAATTCTTCAAATTAATATTTTATATTTTGTTACTCTTTCTTCAGTACTTAAATTACCCGTAATAATATATTTAACTAACTAACCATCACGCCATTTCCCCGCAGGGATAGGCATAGAGAATTTAACGCCACACTCTTTTATCCTGGCACGCCACTTTTGCTTCAGCCACATTGCCACATGCATCTTCTCATAAAAGTTCTACTGTTGTTGCGGCTTTTAACAGGGCCATCCTCAAATACTTGTAGTATCTGATAGTGGCAGGTCTTTCGCGGACACCCTCTATTTCTGTTGCCTTCAACACTCGCCTCATATATTTTATTGACTATCATTTCCTCGCTCCATGTGACCAAACCACCTCAGCAATCCTTTCTTTATTCTATCTACCACGCTACAGCCAGCATCTAATTTGTTCATTCCTCACTCTATCGACCAAAGATTTTCCACACAAGCGTCTTAGTGACTGCATTTCCACCGCATTCAGTCTACTCTCATTCCTCTTTTGCCAATTCCAGGCTTTACTTCCATACATTAGGGTTGGCACTAAAACACCATTATGTACCGCTAGTCCTGCTTTCTTTGAGAGATTATTATTAGCCATAATTGCATTTAGAGCACCATTAAAATTGTTTCCCGCAGTCACTCTCGTTTGAATATCATTCTCAGCCTTGCCATTTCTACAAAACATACTTCCCAAATACACAAATTCGTTCACTTGTTCTAAGCATTCGTTGTTTACAATTACATCACACTTAATCACACTTTCGTCTCTCTCGAATACCATCACTTTCGATTTGCTAACATTCATCAGAAGTTCACTCTGCATGCATACATCTGACATCCTGGATGCCAGGCACTGCAGATCAGCTTCACTGTTAGCTACTAATCCTGCATCGTCTGCGTATAGAAGGCACGATATGGTGAGTCCGTCCATTTTTGCTCCAACTTCTAGTTCCTTCAGTTCTTTCATACAATTATCCATATACAGGTTGAAAAGCCATGGTGACATTACGCATCCCTGTTTGACACCATTTGTAATATCAAACCATGATGTGAATGCCCCATTAATTCCCACGCAAGCTCTACTTCCTTAATACAGGGATGCAATCGCCTGTATGAGGTTATTCTTCACCCCGTATTCAGACAAAACCTTCCATAACTTTCGTCTTATCACTCTGTCATACGCTTTTTGGAGATCCACATAGGCACAAAAAAGTTTTTGGTTTTTTGCCAAAAAATTTTCCGTCATCTAGCGCAGTGAGAAAATCTGGTCCATGCATCCTCTTCCACTCATGAACGCTCCTTGTATATCCCACATTTTTTCTTTCGTTGTCAACCTCGCTCTTTCTATCAAAATTCTCGCATACAACATTGCCAACAGAGCTCGATAGGCTAATGGCCCGATAGCTTGCGCAATCCACTCGCGACCCTTTTCCTTTGTATAGAGACATGATAACAGCTCTTTTCCAATCCTTAGGAAAGTAGCTGCCCTCTAAGCATTGGTTAAAGAGTCTAAGAAGCCATGTGAGTATTACGGACCACCACCTTTAATGTACTCGGCAGCAACATTGTCATAACCCACAGCCTTGCCATTCTTCATGTGCTTTAATGCCCTTTTGATATCTTCAGCAATTATCTCATTCACACTGTCGTCACCATTCATAAATCCATTGGACACCTCAAAGGAATCCTCACTCACATTGCCATTATTATCATACATTTCTTCAAAAAATTCCTTCCATCTATCTTTTATTTCGTTCTCGATCCTAAGCATCTTTCCATTCCTTGACATTATAGCATTCACACTACCTCTATAAATTGTGTGTTGATTAGTTAATTAAACGTATGCAGACAAACGTTTAGCAAAATGTTTTATGGATCTAATTTATAACATTAAGTAAATAAAAATATAAATAAATTATATATATTGATTACTTTTATTTCACATATTTGACTTGAATTGACAAGGTTACACCCACCATGACATTTTCCAAAAATTATTTATTTTTGATGCTTTTTCTTAAAGCTTGAATTTCTCAAATAATTTGAGTCATCCATCATTCAAAAATTCTAAAAATTGATCGAGTGAGAACAAATTTATAGCAATTTGAAACTATTGTTTTACGTCATTTTTAAACGAATTACATTATTCTCTAGCGTTTTTCACTTTTTATCAGATTTTAGAGACGATATCTCAAAAATTATTTGAAAGATTTTATTCAAACTTTGCACACATCTTACATATACTATAGATACGGTTGTTTATTAAGTGCGTCCATTATTTATTATAAATTTTGAACATCAATATTTTCGGAAAAAAATATTATTATTGAAGTGATCTCATTTCTTAAAAAAACTTTTTTTTTGATATGCCACATTTTGTTCATTTTTCTTCACTTCTTCACTTCTTCAGCCTTCGTTTCTCCACTGCTGAACATTGGCCTCTTATTGGATCCTGTGTCCCCCAGGGTAGTAAAATAATTAACTTTTTCATTATCCTCACACCCTGGCGACGTGATTATTCACCAGCTGCGCGTGCCGTGGAGCCCGCCATGTTAAGATTTTCAAAACAATTCGTTAATAAAAAATATTAAATTATGTAGGCTTCCGACATAATTATTACACATTTAAAACGAATTTTATATGTGTAATAGTTACTTCGGAAAAAAATTGAAGTCAAACGTATTTTTGATGCCTTATGTAAAGTCCTTAAGGCGTTACACGCAGTCAGGATTTTCAAATAATCGTTTTTTTTTATTTAATTTTCGTAATGTTCATATATTAATGTACAATTTCATGTCAATCTGACAAATATTCTCGAAGTTACACGCACATTTGTAAAGACGCCTCGGATCGTTTGAAAGCAGGTAGACCAGAAGCCCAAGCGGCCTATCTGCTTTTATTGCAATGACATAAAATGATCTTATTCTTCTTCGATCTGGTAGAGCAGTTTTGTTTACTATGGAAGACACCAGAATTATCAAAGCCAAAATAATTCGGTGCCATCTACCATGATCTTCAGCATTCTTGACGGCTTCCTGGAGTTAGCCACTGCTTGCTGACCTCACCAGATCTCCGTCACCGTCCATCAAATCGGTAATCTTCTATAGGGATGATTTTCCTCGACTACGCCTAATATCTGTAGTATTCTGACATTAGTTGACCTTGTTATTTTTCTGTCATGTTAAATTTTCATCAATTTGTTCATCGCTGATCGGTTCCTGGCACGTAATTATGGGTCGCCAAGGAAAATATTATTGTTGGAAAAAAGTAAATTATTATTTTTTATATTTTAACATAGCGCATAATATTAATTTAAACTATGTCAGAAGGTATTTTTGCCAGTTTTAGTGTATTGTTGCTGTAATTTAAAAATAAATAATTAAAATTTGTTAACGTAGGAAAGAAAAAGGAAAGTAACTTGCGACGTGATTTACAGAGCGATAGGTTTTGGTAAAATATACGACCATTAATTCATTAAAAAAAACACACACTATAAACAACAATAAATTCATAAAAAAAACTAAAAAGAAAGAAAACTTAATCGAATGTGTAAAACTATTAAACATAGAAAAATGCAATGACTATACAAAAGAATTGGAAATATCAAGTTTGTAGTACAGGAGAAATCAGAAACTTAGCGTAGGAAAAAGGAAACATAAATGTTAGCACAAAAAAGTCGTCCAAACAATGGGAAATATATTCAAAAATGTAAATTAAAATTGCAAATTAAATCCAAGAAAGAAAATTTTCAATAAATGTGCATTTGTAATGATGTAAATCATCTGACTGATAAGCATGTCCGTGAAATCTATCTTTCCATAAATTTAATATATAATTTGAATTTCTATGTCGGCAATGAAAAGTTATGTTTTGCCTGGTAGACCTAGACCCAAAAACATGATACATTATTAATAAATTTACTTCGGGACATTGCGAATTTCAAGGGACCAAAGCGGTCACAGTAGTGGCTAGTAGCCATGTCTTTGACTTCAAATCAGACTTTGGGTCTCAACTACGAAAAATGGAAAGGGCTAACACCCAGTCTCAGATAGGCTTAGAGAAAATTTGTGAGCTTCGTCGTTATGAAATCTGTGAGTATTGTCACGGATTTGCGGCGGTGGAAACCAAATGAAACACTTTTTTTTTTAAAAACAAAGCTACTGGATACAAACTCAACCAAAACACAAGTAGGTAATTTTTATTAACGCCGTTTCACTATTCTCCTTATGTGGTCTATTACAGCTGTCAATCTATTTTGAATGCCATACCGTTTCAGCTTAAGCACGTTCCTCTCGTATACTCTCAGACATAAGAACTTTTCAAATTTTTTCAGACTTATTCGCAGTAGTTCAATCTCACAATTACGTGCAGTTCCTCCCGACTTCGCAAGCTCCATGTTGGGCAATTTACTCTTGTTAGTCTCTGGTTTTGTAGTGTCTAGATATCTATAGAATCCAGGTTCTATATGTATGTCGGGATGCCGTGAACCAGATTCTATGATTATCCTGTAACGGACAGTTGAATTTACGTAGCAGTTCAAAAATATATCGGACATATTTTGTGCGTGTTTTCTGATTACTATTTTATAAATGTTTACGCCATCTATCATGAGTCACGTGTTCATTCTTCACGAGTCTGCTAGCTGGCAGGATATCAGAAGGAGACCATACTGAAAATTTAGAGAGACCAAAATTACGGCGGATCACCGAAAGATACTGCTAACTGATAATTTTGCGTAACTAGAAAATATCAAACTCCTCAACAGAAAGCCAAGAGTCAGTACATTATCGAGGGATTTTGCTCCGATAGTCATGACATAAATATTATCACAGTATCTTTATTTAGGTAACAAAATTATGAGAGAAACGGAAATAGATATATTTATCTGGTAATTTGTACATGTATTTCATGTCACGCTTGCTGCATTCAATTCATGGGAGCGTTTGAGGAGCTATCCAAATTTCTATAGATTCGTATTATTCCATCAATCGCGGGTAGAGGAGGGGAGGTGGGAGGGTTGGGATAGTTATTTTGGTGAAATTTATTCTAATTAAAGATAAGTTCATCCATATATGAAAACAGGCATATATGAAAGAAAATATTCACGCAGCACGGATGGGTGAGTTCATTTGGATGACTATTATTTTCAAAAACAATCTTCCACCACGTCTAAAACGAAAAGTGTTCAATTAATTAGTGAATAGTTTGTTGGTGTGGGAGATGACTTTCGCCAAGAGATCCAGTGGTCAGTTTGAGCCCCATTCCAAAACACCGGCAAATAAGTCCTATTTTATAGCACAAGCGTTTAGCTTATTTTGAAAATAGTAAGAATTATGACGGAACATCCCGTGTTCGCATTTTATTTTTAATTAATAATAAAAAAATATATATAATAATTTTAGTGCTTTGGTGACTAAGATGTGTGGACTCTCAACAATCGAAAGGTTCAAAAACATTTAGTCAATTATTAATGTATAATGGAATTTGCACAAAAGAAACGGAGAAAAAGCATGTCTGGGTCAGAGAACAATCGTAATTGATATAAATTGATATATTTAGATATGCCATAACAATAATGGTAAGTTACATTAAGGATGGACAATCAGTGCACAAATGATGATGAAAAGTCCTATATTAATAATTCGTATATAGCCCTTTTTATTATATTACTTATTAACTGTGGATAGATATTTTCAGATCAGATACGGATACGAATCGGTACCATGTTACTACTTTTAATGTATGGTATCATAGTGCTCAATACATTCTCTTTTAAACAATTCAATTTTTAACAGACTTTATGCAAAATTCTTCCATTTTCATGAAGACGGTTAACTATTTCTATTAATAATCTAAGGGTTAAACAGTTTCTCTTTTCTGAACCTTTTTTTAATGCATAAAACAAAGAGCTACTTTAACTTTCAGGCCACACGACACATACGCCCACCATTGAAGTATTATTGTGAAACCATGTAAATAAATTTAATGATCATCTGTCTGAAGTCAAAATCGTGGAGGCTGTGGAGAAGAATCGAGCATGAAGTAGGAAAACATGGCGAAGCAATTTAAAAATATTTTCATATCAATATTGAGAATATTCCAAAATGCATACAAATAGACCTAATAAATTATATTTAAAAATAATAACAACACTATTTACTTTCATTATTTTTAAATTATAATACTTCAATCCTGACGCATAATCATCAGTAATATTACTTAAACTAACTAAACTTAATACAAAAGGTCTACGTACTACTTAGGGGTGAGATTAGAGTCGGGTGGGTGTAGGGGCAGGGTTAATTTAAGCGCAGAAGTCGGGACGAAAAAGGTCTTTAAAATATTTACTGGCATATGGAGTTGAATTTATTTTTAAAGGCTTGTTTATCAAGTTAAAGTATTTTTTTGTTCGCATACGAAGTAAAAAATACTTTAAATTTAATGCCGGTATACCAAATTAAAATAAATAAGAATATTAGCTCATATACATTGTGTTGTAATTAATTAAATTGTTTTATTGAGGTGAACATTTTTTAAAAGACTTTTTTTATCAAGATAAAATAAATTAATTGTTTTGCTCGCATATCAAGAAAAAAATAACTCAAAATTATTGTTCGTTTTTTGCTATAATTAAAAATAAATAAAGATTTTTGCTCATTTATAGAGTTAAACTTATTTATTTAAATGCTTAAAATTAAATAAAAATAATTGCTCACACACGAAATTAAAAATAATTATTTATTAATAAACGTATACGAAGTAACAAGAGAACGATATTTGTCCATTTATCAAGTTATAATAAGTAAAAATATTTTCTCGTCTATCAAGTGCAACAAAAAGGTAATTAATTAGATTAATTTTTTTTGCTTGTAATAAATAAAATAATGAAAAACTTATGCTTGTATACCAAGTGAAAGTTCATTAAAATATTTGATCGTTTATATTTAATGCTCGCTTATCAAGTTGAATAAATTTATTTTTTTTACTCATAAATCCAATTAAAAATCAAGAAATATATTTTCTCGTCTATTGAGTTTTTATTAAGATAAATATTTGTCGCTTATCGATTTATTTTGAGAATTTGCAGAAAACTTTTAAATGTTTCGTATAAGATCTGATTGCGGCATTCGCGAATCAAATAGTTTATTTTTATATTTATGTGTTGTTAAATTTATATAATATTGAATGATGTGCCATGATGCAAAAAGAGTGGGAATAAAAATAAAATTTGGCATCAAAATAAATGCGTAAATAAGTTAATATAATTAATATCACCGCGTATACCTTCAGTGGCAATAAAAATTATGTAATAAAATACAACAGCCTCAGGCGTCCACAGGGTGTCCCAATAGCGCTACTCACAGAAGCGTGTATCATTTTATTTTGCCAATTTTCTCATTTTGCATTTTCGTAACCGCACGCCAATATAAAATTGATATATTAAGCATTACGCAAAGTGATGGAAATAGGGGGTGATTTTTTCGGAATAGCCTAAGGCTCGGGGTGGGAACTTATCCTAAGAGTTATTGTGACATTACGGGGAACTTTATGTCCGTAGCCCCTTAACTGGAATGGAGCATGAAACGTCGTGAATGTTTATTTATATTGTATTAAGTACTTTTCTTATACGCGTTAGACATATTTTAATGGCGACAATTTATCTTACCACAATCAATTATTCCATTGATTGTGGTAAAATATAATAATGCTTAAGTTATTTTACATAGTATCAACTATGCTAAGCAAATCTTGTTCGCCATTTGTTTGTTAACAGTAAACAGTACACAGTCAAACCTATCGTTTCGCTCCTATATTTATACACTGGCCGACTAGCCGTACACCCGTGAAAAATCACGGGGGAGACTTAAATTATTGGTTCGCGTCTAAGCTAAGTCCTCCATTTACAATTTGTAGTACATAAAGTGTATTTTTAACGAGCCGCGGAGGAGCAATGGTGGCTGTGTCGTCTAGTCTCCGCGCTGCCGTCTGCGCGTTCGAGGTTCGAGTCTCTCTCCAGTCGTGTAATTTCATTTTTTAGCCGTGAACAAGAAGTTACGAACTCACGAGACAGACAGATAACAAACTTATTATATTTATATCATAGACGTACAGTAAACAGCATATAACCAGATCGCTCATTTTCGCTTCTATACTTATACATGATCTCTAACGTTCCGTAACTGGACCAGAATGAGAAAAAGAAGAACATTAATAAAAAAACGAGCAAGCCTTACAGTAGTCACACATGATGTGCAACATTTGAAGACTCCTCGGAAAAAACAATGAATGTTAAGAAATGTTTATTTAGAGAAAAACAGTTTTTTATAGTTTCAAAGTCTGTATTTCTTTCACTAATGCTCTTTTTTATATAAATATTGAATAAACTTATTACTATATAAACATATTCTATGTATGTACGTATATTAAATGTATGGACAAATTGTAGTCAAATTGACAAACTTTTTTGACGTTCGGTGGGCGGTTATTCCTGTTTCTTGCGTTGGATAAACAGAAATAAATTTAACTTTTACAGCAGACCACGACGGTTCTACCCGATTGTAATTTTTTCTATAAAATAATTCCCCAAAAGTCAACACACGGCATTTGAATGTCATTTTCATAAAAAAGTAACATTCATTGTTTTTCCCGAGGAGTCTTCATTTGACATCTCACAATTAAAAATATCAATACAGCGACAACAGAAATTTAAAAAAACTAATACCTATATATTTATTAATTAGTAAATACAAGTAAATAAAATGTATGTGCATTTATTTATTATTGAATTTTACCGCACTAGGTAGGCACCGTATATATCTATAAACGCATTTTGTTTAGAAATGTGTTGGTCAATTATATATTTTTATTTTATTTTCATAGATGGCGGTAGAGTGCCACCATATAGATTCTATGAAAACTTTGAATAAATATTTGAAAATAATCACAAAAATTATATAAAATTTGAGAATATAAAGCATTAAATATAGTTATTGTTTACATTAATATATATTAAAAAAGTATTTATTGGATAGTTTCGAAGATACAAGCCATAATGTATCAAAGTTACAACATACACACGCTTGACACCAGCCACGTAACATATATACAAAATCAGAAGGGCTGGCTGTTGGAAGTGTGCGTCTTCGCTATGATGGCAGTTGCTGGACATTGATTTGTTTATAAACGATGATTTTTTCGATCGCGTTCGCTCTGCTCGCGAACATTGGTCAAATGAAATTGCGCGCGCTTCCCCGGCGTCTTATTTCCTGTTACACATTTCCGTCCTTTTTCACAAAATCTCTACCACATATTGCAGGAAAGCGAGAGGAAAGATCTACCATAACAAAAATTTCATTGGTAATTCAATATGCAGGTAATTAAAAGAATTTTCTAGAAGTATATGAGAGTTTTCATCAGAAAGGGGTCGATATATTCCTCGGATTCGAGCTTTGAGCGAGAATATATTCTAAGTACATCTGTTTTTTATGATATAAATAGCATGATGGTAACTTGAGACCCCCGCACACTCCCAATATTATTGATCAATAATATTAAATGCTTTCTCTTGGTCAATATAGCCATTTTCAATAAAAACTCTTTTATTAACCATATTCATAAATGAGGGTAGTGATCAGATCTAATTTAAGTACGATTAATCTATGACATCATTGAAAATTTAACCGAACTGACAGAATTGTTAATCAAATAGCGATCGCCGCCCGCTGTACAATTTCGAATCTTGAAATAATTCAGTCACGTCAATCGGAATGAACGTTGACTCTATGGAGAGGCTTCTCATCCAAGGGAGAGTTGAGGGCCCATGGGCATAAAATACTCCACGCTTTGAAAACGAGTAAACCTGGTGAACAGATACCTGCGGCATACTCTAGAATACCGTAATTAAACCAAATGTAAATGTTCAGATCATGGAAACATTGATGATTCAAAGGAAGGTGGAATGGTGATCCAATTGCTGCATGTCCATGAACATAACCAACTTTTTAAGGGAAATGCAGACTAAAAATAGAAAATTTCCTTTTTCCTATAACGATCACAAAACCTCTCTCCCTACATAGGCTCCATCTCTTCACTTTAATAGGTCTATATATTTAATTTAGTTAATTTATTTGAGCTGATTGAAATGATAAGAGCTTCTGTATATCGCCATTAGGCGATGCACTTGCTAATCAACTTGTGTTTAGCCGAGGCACGTACCTCAACGTAGACCTCAAACTCCATTTTATCATTCACTCATTCACTTATTACTTCAGTATATCGAAGATAATTTTTTTCTACTTTTTTATTTAATATTGCACAGAGAAATCGCATTTCACTTACACAGGATAAATATAGTTATCCCATCTCTTACTTATCACGTGCGTTAACCACAACTTGACAACCCACCTTAGACAACAAACACTCTAAATATTTAAATATAAAGGGTGCAAATACTAAAAATAAAAATAACTGAATTGAATTCCTACGATCCGAATTCCTAATACTTAGAAATCCATTCTTAATGACAGTAAAACCATTTCAAAATCAACCTCCAATAATCCAATTCCACGTACCGATGAACATATCAATACAAACAATATAAATAACAATAACGAGATTTCCCACCATAATAAAAAAATTACCAGGTCGCAAACTTCCATAGATAAGACAAAGTTAACTCAGCAATTAGCCTCGCATTAGGCTTCACTTGGATCTCGACTTCTGGAATGAACGGATGTGCTTGCCACCAATTCAAAACAGAACTCGAAATGCAAGGCGAATATCCCTCTGAAAGTGGCCAGTGCTATCTGTCCGAAACGTTGGGTACATAGTAAGAGTCTTTCTCAAGACTACAATACGCGTGTTACCTTAGAAAATAATCCTTCATATATAATTATACACGTGTTATATGTGTGTGTGTGTGTGTGTGTGTGTGTGTGTGTGTGTGTGTGTGTGTGTGTGTGTGTGTGTGTGTGTGTGTGTGTGTGTGTGTGAGTGCGTGTGTGTGTATGTATGTATTTTCATTTTAAACCGCAAAGTAACTACCTTGTCAATTAATGTTACTGAGTTTATTTCTTTGCGCATGTTGCAGTAAAGGTCTTGTTGCACCAAATGGTACCTAACACCAAGTCAAATTCAGTTAATTAATTGCTCGCATCCTGCCCGGTCGGTCGGTAAAGTAGATAACTACCTGTGTTAGCGACAGTACCGGCGTACACTGCTTACACGACGTTAAGATAGACGAATGCAAGGGTGATCAAAATAGCCATTAAACTGTATGTTTTTGTTTGGTGCATGTTAGCTTTGTCATATTGCATTTGTGAAAATTTTGCTAAATTATTTGACTATCATTCCTTTGATAGATAGCTTTATATAAATTCCGTTATCAGTATATTGTTTAAATATTGTACATTATTAGTATGATTTTGATGGCTTTAAAGCGATAGAAAAATTCACATTAGTGAAGAAAAACGAATAACCGCCAACTATCTAATTATCTCTGTGTTGTACAAAATTAATACCTCAAATTATTTTAAGTGAATTTTCCTTTTTTTTTCTTGAATATTGTTAACAAATACAAAACTAGAGAAATTATTTTTATTATTTTGTATTAAATGTATTTCAAATTATTTCATTTATCAAAAAATAATTTACACCTCAAAATAAACGATTAATACGATTAAAACGATTAGTAATTACGAAAAAAAAATTAATACAAACAATTTAAGGAAAATTCAATTTCTTTATAAAGTTTTATAAGCATTGTTCAAAGAACATTAATCAATCGTTTAAATCCTTATAAATTTAGAAAATACTACAAAATCTTTGAGAAACTGTCTTCATAGCTCTTGTCAAGTAGTCATTTGCACCGGTGCAGACGCTAATAATTAAAGGTTATGAGACAATCGATAAGGTTGTCCCCAATGTACTCTTTAAGCCATTTTTTAGTTTGGTAATGCGTACCCTAAGGCTCTGGAAGGAGAGTTCAGAATGACTTTACAAAAATTTCCTCAGTATGGATTAATGAATACTCATTACTTTGTTCCTTTCTATGAAAGCTCTCTTTGCTCAGTTCATTTTTCCATCTTCAATTCAATTCAGTCTCGATAATCTTATTAGATTATTATTATGTATTATTTATTTATTTATTAACTTTTTGTATTGCATATTATTACAATAACGAGTTTATTGCCAGTTCGCAACAACCACACAATTTAGTTGAACAATTGAAATATATTTCCGGTATATAATGTTATAGTGACAAAACTAGTTACACGATAACGAGCCGATTAGAAGAAGAATGGGGACAAAGAAGTGTTGAACTAGGTTTAGGGGAAGAAAAAACTGTTTTTGAAGAATGTTGTAGTTTGTGATGATGTCTGTATAGTTGATTCCACAACCTAGCAGACTGCACTTCAAACGAGGAACTGAAGAATTCGCTATTGTAAATGGGTATAATAGTGATGTTACAGTTACAAAACTAGCTCCATGATAAGGAGTAGGAGGTGGAAGAGACAAGGGAGGGTTAAACTAGATTGTGTGATAGAAGCTATTGTTATTGTGTGTGCGATATGATGTCTGTGCGTAGTAGATTTCGCAGCCTAGCTGACTGTACTTCGAAAGAGGAGCAGAAGAATTCAGTATTATGTTCAGTATTAAGGGACACACGTCAGTTGAACGGCCATGATTAGATAGAAAGTTGAATTTGTATTTCAGGTGCTGATGTAAGTGAGAATTGAAAAGAACATTATTAAGCATATGGAAGTTATGGCGTTATCGGGTTGTAGACAATGAAGAAGATTTCAGAAAGATAACATGTCATCGAATTTTTTGTGGTAAAATATGAAACGGATACATATATGTTTTGAAGTCGTTCTAGTTTTTTGGGTCTTCTGTTGTTGAGTAATTTTCTGTATCTTACTGATTTGACATTCCCAGTAGAAGACTTTTTAAAAAGTAATATTTCTTGGATTAAGCTAGACATACACCTGCTTGATGGCGTCAGGCAAAACATTAATCAGTCTCATATTTAACAATTAATATTAACCTAATTATTATAAGTAGCACGAACACAATGTTATAATGATTATCTCAGTCTGGTATAATTAGCATTAAATTCGATCTTAATTACTCTGTTGCTCTGATTAATGCTGGATAATTAAGGTAACGTTATATTTCGCTTATTGTTTCCAGTATTTTTATCGGTAGATAACCCCCGTATTCCGGGTGGAGGTGTTTCTGACTCAAAAACAAGTGGAAGGGAACTAATTACCCCACCACTTATCTCCACTGTCGCGGGGTCAAAACAACTCGCTGAAGTCCTCGACGATAAATAATATTCTTTAAATTTCTTGAAAATGCAAAATAGCAAAATCTTCGCTAATATCAAGTTGATTAAAAAAATATATACTTAAGATGGAGGATGTTAAGTATTTATTTATTCATTCTGTAGACATAAACTTTGTGATTGCGAATGAATATGATTTGTTGGCTTGACTTTTAGCATTTACGTCACGACCTCTCCTATTTGTCTTACCTACGTTTTTGCCAATCCGAATTTTACGCTTGTTATTGAAAAATGAAGAAAATCGATAATCACCTCAGGAAATCATCACCATTATTAGGTGATACCCGATAATCATCGGTTTCGGGCACCATCGGGTGTGAAGATATTTTATGAAAATATTTTTTTCCATTACACTTCGATGAGGAGTTCAATCGTCATTTCTGAGTTACTGGAAGGAAAAATAAGATATTGCGGCAGGTGAGTGGAGCTTCCCTTTCTTCCTTTCAATTTTTTCGCTATACAGTCCAGTTTTAATCATTCCAAGTTACCTCTAACATTTTTGTTGTTACCAACCCTCAAAGTTTTTTAATTTAATAATAAATAATAATTCATTTATAAATCGCTATTTTTTTATTCATTTCTTCCTAGCCACGACACATGACAATAAAATAAGTTGCACAATATGTATTTTATATTTTCTATAACCCTTTATTTACATATCACTTTTGCATCATGACGATTTTGAGAGGTATATTCTCTCTCTGTTTTCATTTTACAAAATGCAACACATACACGTTTTCCATTTAAACAGCTTCGTCTCTGTGAGATTTCTACTTTCTTCTTCTTCTTCTCACTGCCTTTCTCTCCCTGTTCATCCTATTCGTCTCTGTGAGATTTCTATAATTTATCTTAATTAATAGTCTACTTTAAGTTTACTAAAATGCTAGAATAAATTGTGTTGAATTGTATTGTTAGCAAGATATTGTAATTATTATCACCAGTTAAAATAAAAAGATTAAATGAAAAATTTACTTGATAAACTGAGCTCGCAAGAACTAAGGCTTTGCGGAAGGCACCAAACTCCTCGAGAAGGTTCTAGATCTCTAATTACGATTCCATTCATTGTTTTAAATAAACCATCACGTGAGACGGAAGCCGTGGCGGGGGTGGATCTTACTTTCAGGGAGGGGGCGGTTAATTAAGGGTTGCCACCACACCCCAGACTCAAATTAAGGAATGTTTGATATTCGAGTGGATTGGATCCACTTGAATGTGAGAGAAATGGGTTAAGAATGTGAAGACGATTATGATTAATGAAGCATATAAACGTGGAAACATTTTTAAAGTACTACATTTGTTAGTAAAAATATCTTTAATTTTAGCGTACTAATCAGCGAATAATGCTAAATATATAGAAACAAAATTGTATTAAGGGTGTCTCGTAAAATAGTAAATATGAGAAATGTATAATTTATAAGAATTTATGTTTTCACTACTTATTTGATGAAAATACCAACATGTTTCGAGACCAACACATTTGAGTTAATAGTAAATGGAATATTTTAACTAAATAATCAGGTTCGTTTTACAAATATTTATCTTTTTAATTTTTTTATATTCTTACTTAATTATTTAATCATTTCCTATATACTTTTTTATACATTTTTTTGTCTTTATTACGATTTTTTAATATATTTTTTTGTATACGTTGTATCCTGACCATTGGCCCCGAAATATGTAGTATTTTTGGCAAATAAGTAGTGAGAAAAAATATATTATTATTAATTAAGTTAATAAAGCCCTCACGAAATCATTTTGCTGTCATTGTAGAAGGATATAATTGTGTTGTTTTATGTACAATTTGACACGTGAGTCGTTCCCTTTATGTTTTCAAAAGCTAGGCATACCAGAATAATTCTTAAAAAAAATTCAACTCCAGTTAAATATAAAGAAATGTCAATTATTATATTTTGGTATTTTAATCGCCAAAAAATTGTTCTTCATTAACCATATTGACATCATTTCAAATATTAGAACGTAGCAGAAAATTTTAATTCGATTTTTTTTTAAATATACGTTAACGAGAAGGTCGTGCTTAAACGTTCTCACCGTGCGCCTATGGTAAATATAGTAAAAGTTATAAAAATAACATGGATTTTTGTGTTTTCCATTAACCAAACCCGTTTTCGAAAAAAAATATGTTCTCGTCTTTACTTTTTTTTATTACTACTGATTGAACAATCGGCCATAAGAGAATGATTGGACATAAGAATGCCCTCTCCTATTTCCATTACAATTATATATTTATTGCTAGAGGGGATTAGCAGGGGCATGGTTGAATAGCATTTTGCCTTATAAAAAAGATAAAATAAAATAATCAACAAATAGTCCATCACCAAAAAAATACTTTACGAATTGGATCACAATTAACAAAAATGTTGTATATAAATCCATGTCTTCTGAGAACACAATTACTGGATTAGCTCACAGAGGGATAATTATTAATTAAGATAAATTAAAGTCTGACAGAAATGAATTTTTTTATAAGAGAAACGTGTATGGAAGTTTTTTGAGAGGATGATAAAGGGCTTACGACGTGTATGAGCTTGCTTAAGTGATCACTCTACACGATGCAACGTTCACCAATTCTCTCATTAGAACACCCACACATTATCAATTTTTTAATGCTGTCTATATATTTCAAAACTAAAAACCTTTCATATATTTGAAGGGACTATACTAGAGACATCTGTAGTCTTTCTTGTGAAATAGTATACATAGATTTCTAAGCTGATGATGATGGTTTCTCTCGCGACCGTGCGTCTTTAAAAGCCAATCCCCGAAATTGGTTATTTGCTCTTGTTTTAATTAAATTCATTAAGTTATATTTATTAATATTAAACCTCGCACGTAGATAATCTTACGAATACGATAAAATAAATTCAAGTCACAAAACAAAATAAAATTGATGTATTAATATTAACAACGTCTCCCAGAATTCGGGACGAAAAATAACGCTAGCTCTAAAACATTTTCCATCGCTAACAATATAATCTATCAAAAAATTCAATGAATAAATCCACAAAAAAAAATGTGAAAGACTCACGTCTGGGCCGACATAATCCAGGCTTCGACGCCAATGTTTCCACAATGAGACGTGATTGGCTGAGCGGGGGAGGTATTCGGTCTACGATCGCTTATTGACACCCCGCGCGGAATACTAAGTTGCCGGAAAACTCGGTTAGACAAACCGCGCCGCGGCGAGGTGCAGTCACTGCACCTGAGGGTGAAGAAATTTTCAACCACAGTTTGTTTAAAAATTGCCAGTCTGCATCCCTGATTGTGACGTAACTGATCTTTTATTGACGGATTGTACCCAGCCACAATTTTGGAGTATAAAAGCAAAGGCAGCAACATGAGAAATTGAATGCAGTCGTCAAGGATTACTTATTTATAATGCACTGAATTCGAGATTTTATAGGAAACATAACCTTTATATTTATAAGAAAAATGATTTTGGAAGAGTGTGTATATAAAAACTGGACTTTGGACTGGGAGAGAGCAGTTATTATGCCACTATAAAAAGGTAAAGGGTCGCGAATGGAATGCGGGGACTACAGAGCAATCGGTCATTTGAGCTCGGTTGGCAAACTTAATGGAAGAATTTTGATAGAAAGACTAAGGTCGGTGACGAAAGAAAAGTTATAGGATGTGCAATGGGCTTTTGTGGGTGGAAGGATCATGGATCACGGATGCATGGATCAGATTTTCGCTCTACGAGTGTTGACAGAAAATATTTTAGCGAAAAACCAAATACTTTTATGCACATTATGATAGAGTTATAGGGATATATAAGAGGAATGTTTGGAAGGTATTCTTTGATTACAAGGTGAACAATAAACTTATACACGAAATTGCATCCCTTTACGAAGCGTGTGGCAGAATTAATGGATCATTCACATGATGGTTTGATATTACAAAAGGTGTCAAATAGGGTTGCGTAATGTCTACATGGCTGTTCAAATTATATATGGATAATTGTGTGAAAGAATTGGAATGTATGAATTTAAGAGCGAAAATGAATGATTTGATTGTATGCTGTTTACTTTACGCAGTATTAATGGCAAATTGAATAGCTTGTTGGTCTTGT